>JARFJB010000304.1:22500-323483 GCA_036346205.1 Vesta saturnalis | reverse complement strand
AATGAAAAGAAAAGCGAAATGAAAGGAAAGGAAACGAAGAAAGGAAATGAAACGAAAAAATGAAAATGAAAATGAAAAAATGAAAACGAAAATGAAAAAAAGAAAATGAAAAACAAAAGAAAAAAAGAAAACGAAAACGAAAAAACGAAAGAAAAAGAAATGAAACGAAAACGAAACGAAAACGAAAAAATGAAAAAAAACGAAAATGAAAAACGAAAACGAAAAGAAAACGAAAACGAAAACGAAAACGAAAACGAAAACGAAAACGAAAACGAAAACGAAAACGAAAACGACAACGAACAGGAACAGGATTGTTATTGAAACCTATAGATTTGTATTGAAATAAAAATATACAAATGAAAAAAGAAGTTTAAATTTGTCGATTTAGATTGATTATATACTTTTATTCCCGAAGTTATAATTTGACTTCAAACGTACCATTACCTAACATTGTAAACGTTAGTTCTTTTTTATTTTGTATATTACTTATATAAATTTTGACCTCATAGATTTACGTACAAGTCTTAATACATATTATTAACAATTGAAGTTAGTGTTATTGTAAACAATATTAGCTGAAAATAACCATGAAACAGGTTGGTTTATGTGTACTGTCAAGTTGTCGTGACAAAAAGGTTTACATTAAGCTTAAATTGTATTGATATTTGGCTAACAAAGACAGCACACACGTTTTAGAAATATCGAATGCCCTCAGTACCGACAAAGTTTTTGGATGGTTCAGATTGCATATAGTGAACACTACGCCGACGGACACTATGTCGGCCGAAAACTGTACGTGGGACACTACGAAAACTATGACCACAACGGCAATCGCTACAAAAGAATTGAACAGATATACTAGGGCGATTGTGCCCTTTAAGCTGAATGTTTATCTATGCCCAGATCGCCGACTCTCAGCATAGGACCTATGGCGACTACGGACACAACGCCGAAGGATATACCTTAGACTCCACGCCGACTGTTTGAACGGGGATACTTTATCAACTGTGCCCTCTATTCAAAATATTACGCAAAGGATAATACGGACGTTAAATAAAAATTTGACTAAAAAATGTGAATTTAATATTTATTATGTGGGATTGCACGTAGGCAGTTTTCGGATAAAAAGTAAACTATGCAATATTCATCAAAATATCAAAGATCATGCCCGCCAAAATTATCAATAGAATTCAGTAATAGACGAATTTTCTGTAACATTTATCTTTTCCGGTAGAATTTCATATAAATTGAAGTAGCACACTTAATCGACAGAAAGAATAGGGGGTGGACTGGGGTAACTTTTGGTGGCGCTGATTTTTAAAATTGTACTTGGAATAATGTCAAATATAAAATATAAAATTGTATCACTAATTCATTTTGTGATTGCGTGATTTTTAAGAAACGAGCTATTAATATACTATGATCGCTTTGAATCTATTTCACAAAAAGTTTTGAAATTACGTAATCAAATATTTTTATTTTGTCATTTTTTACGTTAAAGTAGTTCATTAACAATCGTATAACTGCGAGCAAGGTACCTTTTTAAAAGAAAAAAAGCTTTTAATTTATCTCCGATATATTGAAAGATGTGTTAAAACCTGTTGTACACCAAATATTTTTTATTTTTTGAATTGTTTATGTTAAAAGGGTTTTTCTACAAATAAACAAGTTATACAGCTCCATCGAAATTTTTTGAGCCAAAACACACAAAATAATCGGTGTTCGCCAAAAATTTTTTGATATCAACATAATGCAATACATTCTTATTTCCAACAAATTAAACTGCAAATAAAGAATTTAAAAACAGGTTTTTCTCACAAAAACTGATCTACATATAAATAGATTTAAAACGGCGCCTAAAATATTTTTGTGAAAACACAAAAAGCCATCATTGTATATGAACGTTAAACTACTGAACTGAAGTGAAGAAAATTAACCTTCACGTGAAGAATTTCAGTTCAGTTTTTTGGTCAAACAAAGAATCGCTGTTGTTTTGGCATAAATATACGATAAATACTTTTTAGTTGGTACTTTGACAACAATGTATTACAAATTATTAAAAAAAATTGGGCTGTAAGTAAATAATATCAATTAAACGTTTTACAAAAGAAGCCGTATAAACTCGGTTAGCATCTTAAAACAAAGTGTGAACCTATGACCACATCCTTTCTTTTTTTTTTCTTTTCTTATTTTAATAATTGTGGTCCTGAACAGGAACAGTTTAGCCACATCTGCTAAAGCACTCAGAAACACTTAAGAGATGATGCGAATGAGTGAACCGAATATTCCAAAGGAGGCTCGAGTTAGTATTAAAGACTGTAATTGAGTAGTGCAAGCCATTGTAATACTAGTACAAAGAAAGAGTTGAAGCAATTCATCTATGCTCAAAGAACTGTATGTCAGTAGTTAAGGACGGGTCATTTATAAGCCTACTCGCTCTTCTATGAATACTGCCAACGATATCAGGAGCGTATTGGGGAGCATCAACCAAGAGGTGAGAATTATATTCTAGAAAATATCGAATTTAGGTCTTATAATAGAAGAAAGAGCCGTCTAGTTCTGTATAAAAAGCTTATCTTACAGCAGCTACTATAGTAGCTGACATAAGATGATCAACTCAGGATAGATTTGAATAGATACGGTCATTTCTAACGTAGTAATAGAATCTGAGCCATACATATGTACAACAAGAAATGATCGATCTTTTTTGGCAACTTCTATTTTTAGATTTGACCTTGACCAGCTCCAACATTTTAAATTTACCGCCTAAACTTTCACCTTGAAAGAGCTCCAAAAGCTTACGTTTTTCACCACCAGGGGGCGAGTGACCTTGAACTGGTCCAGCACCGGCCCTATCCTAACTACTTACAGGGCAACGCAGAGGTTAGTTAGCAATAAACTGAACTAGATAATTACATCCCTATTCGACGATATGTTGTACGTCACTGTTGACTTGCCGTTTCAGCTTTAATACCTTGATTTGAGATAGAAGATGAATATGTATTATGAGTGTAGCTCAAAGTCATCATGAACTTTACGTTGTCAGTGTAATGCCCACAGTAGTGGCAGTAACCGTCGGCGATGTAGGAATAGCCGAAGTTATGTCCATTTTTGTCTACTACGAAATTTTAGCATAGGAGACCACAACCACCGGAGCCGACAATTTTCCAGCTACATTTTCTGTAAAACCAAAATAAAATTATTAGATTGTGATTGTCAGTTAAAGGTGTTATTGTTTATTATTTTTTTTTTTTTTGTAAACTATGGAAAGATATAAATTAGGAAACTACAGTTCAGAAAAAATGGTAAAGAATTATAAAATGTATAAATATAATGCCTCAATTCCATTTCAAGGTTATATTAAAGTTACTTTATTATTCTACGGCATGAAATAGTTTTTGGTGGTTTTGATCGAGAACTTCTTGACAACTTCCGAAATTAACCGAAACCATGTCCGCTAAGTAAAACATTAATTCGAAATGAATAAAATTTATTTCATGCTATAGTTTGAGCTTTACTATAATTGTCTTCTTGTTAATCACAAAATGCTTGGAGCCACTTAGGAAGAAAGTAAACGCTAGACAATCCTTTCTCTTTTTGCTTACTCTGACTTTTCCTATTTAAATGTTTGACGTGCCACCTATTGTGAGTCAGATTGTGTTGTAAGGCCGCTATTTTGTTATTTTTTTTGCTTTGTATGCATATTAATTAAAATTAAAATGACTACCGAAGATTCTTAATCACTCTTTTTTATCTGTATCAATAGTTCTTCGAGGGTCTTCTAAGTTGTGTTTTTGGACGTATACCTTGAACCATTAGCTCATCCTCTTATGCTAGTAATTTGGGCTCTAGCGTGAAATTGTCGGAAAACGCCGAAGGAACCACATGTACTAGTGCCCACTTGGTACGCGCCGTTTACCTTTGTTTAAGTGAGAGTTGTGTTTTATTTTTGCTAGGAACACTGTCGAGCAAGTTTCAATTGGTGATGGAAAATTCCACCTTAGCCACCTCGATAAGCCACTTCTTCTAGTAAAATATTAGGAGCACAAGCTTTGTATTTGGATATCTTCTGTAAAATTTCGATTGTATAGCTGTATCCATTTTTCTTTCACTTCTGGAGCAATTGAAGCAGTGTTTTTCCACAAAAGTCATCGTATAAAAATCCAACAAAGTATTTGATGTGCAACAGATGTTAACATACCTTCTATTATGTCTTTTTAAAAATTACACAGTTTAAAAACGGCGTGGGAGTAAAAGTCTATATTTAGTATTTAGCATCAGTATTAGTCAAAGTACAAGTTATTAAAAATTGAAATCAGAAGTAGTATAGCTACCGCACTTCTGATCCACTTTGTCACTAGATTTGTCACCAGATCAGAAAAGTCACCAGAAAACTCACTAGATTTCTAGGTTGGTAACATTGCATTTCAAGGTGCTAAGTCAAGGCCACGTTGTTGGTAACCCTGTGAAGGGTAGTAACCCTGCTAAGTCAAGGGCACGTGTTAGGTTGGTAACCCTGCTAAGTCAAGGTCACCCTGTTGGTGAAATCTGAAATTTAAAATTTTGTCAAGGTAAACATAGAAGTTGCAAGGTAATCAAAATAGTATTCAAGGTCGAAGACTTACGGTGGTGTCATATTACATTTCTTAGAAATATAAAAAGGTGAAAAGCTAAAAATAGAAATTGCAAGGTAATCATAAATGTAAGAATATAATTTTCAAGGTCAAACTTTTTGGAGCTGATCATCATCATATTATATTTCTAGTCAAGGTCAAAAGTAGGTATTTAACAAGTTTAAGCATGTTGTAATATGTAGGACGCACATTTCTTATATAAATTGCAGCGAGCTGTATGTTGAGATCAGTCTGCAACTCGTAATTGTTAAATATGGAATTAACAGGGTTAAACCAAAGCACCTATTGCAAACACGAATTGAAGAATTTAAAACACTCCTAAACACGAAGGATGTGTGTTTATAAGTAGTTTGGGTGCAGCTGGCAAAACAACAAACATGACATTTTCTTTTTAATAGTAGCACCCCCACCATATGTAAAATTGAAATACTAGAATTATTTTCTTAAGCAGCGTTTAGTCATAGTGAAATTGTGAGCAAGTAAAGTCATGCAAGTAGCAATAAAATCATTTCTGGAACGATCCAAACTCAGAAGTTCATCGTTATATATGGATACCTCACATCATTGCAGTAACAATCTGAATAATAATTTAACATTTTGTTGTTGGTGCTGTCAAAATAGTGATGGTAGTAGTAGTAGTAAAAATGAAGAGAAACACGATGAAGGTTATTCTTCTGCTAAGACTGACTGGACATCATCATTTCAATATAAGGATGAAGTGTATAAACAAGCAGCTAAGGAATACTTAATCGATTGTACTTATTATAAACTATCGAACGATACTCATCTGAAATTGGATACAGTACATATCTCAACCTTGCACCAGTGGTGCGTATTGGGTGGTAATGATCAAAGCAATAATGTAGTGTTGGATATGAAGGAATGGAATGAGCTTCTAAGATGGTATTCATATGTAGAATTACAATTTTTCCGATCCCAAGAAATTGAAAATAAAATTGATTGGTCAAATGTAAACGAAGAAGAAGATATAATCTATGATGAAGATTATGAATCTGTATCTAGTAATCTTGGTATTTATTACAATTGGGAATTAATTAAAGGATATGACAGAATTTTGAAAACTGTTATGATAGAAACTACAAGTGCTGTTCTTGTACATTCAACTCACATAGTATAGAAGAACTATTCAATTTAAAGGATATAGTAAGCTATAGATTGGAATTTCTTGAATCTTACAATCTGATGTGTTTTTATGAAAAGTTCATACAACAAGTTGTTGACTACCGTCGTTTTCGTGAGAGAGAATTCAGTGGTGGTGATGATGACATTTATAAAGATATTGATGATGTTATAAATGCTAAGTATAATATTAATTCACATAACACTGCATGTTTAATGGAAATTTTGTATTATCGTCCTGCTTATCTAATGTATAGCATTTACTGAATAAAAGAAAATAACTATGATTTGTTTTTCTCAATTTAGGTATAAATAGTTCTATCCATCCATAAACAATTCTAGTTAAGAAGCGAAAATCATATCAGTTTAGTCCTTTAGTCCTCCAAAATTTCTCAAAAGTAAAAAAAAAAAATATCACATCAATGAAAAAAATTTGTTAAGTATACGGTGTTAATTGCTTAATAAATCACAACTCCAATGTCCTTTACCCAAAAATTCTGAAATTTCGTATACAGGTTCAATAAATTAGAGCGTCAATGATAGCAGTTTCAAAAATTTACCAAAACAAAAAAAAATGTGATAAAAAAAAAAGATGAATTTTACCAATGTAAATTTATATGTAAGTGAACGTTGTTAAATGCTTAATAAATCACAACTCCAATGTCCTTTACCCAAAAATTCTGAAATTTCATATATAGGTTCAATAAATTAGAGTGCCAATGATAGCAGTTCCAAAATTTGTCAAAACAAAAAAATGTGATAAAAAAAAAAGATGAATTTTACCAATGTAAATTTATATGTAAGTGAACGTTGTTAAATGCTTAATAAATCACAACTCCAATGTCCTTTACCCAATAATTCTGAAATTTCGTATACAGATCCAATAAATTAGAGCGCCAATGATAGAACTAAAAAAATTGGAAAAAACTTGAAGGTCCTCTTTTACTATTGGAATATTAAACATACATTTTTTCCCAAATAAATTGAGCACCAATATGAAATATGATATAATAAAAGAATAGTGTAACTAATTTGTAAACTATTTGTAATACGGTTTTTTTCTAAAATAGATTGTAACGATTTTTCATGAAATAAAGTAATAATAACGCTCACAATGAATCTTTAGATATCTTACATATGTATACACACAATTGCAATTCAAGTTAAATGGATTGTACTCGTAATGAGTAAAGCATGCAATTGCAAAATGCATCCATATAGTATTATCAGTATGATTTGTAATATTATATTCAAGTACTGTACTAGAATGGAATGCATAATTGCAATTATTGTTGTGTAAACGATAGACGTGTGCTTGAACTATGAAAGTGATGTATGTTTGAAAGTGTGATGTAAGAAAAGATGTATGTACATATGTATGGAAATAGATAGAAAACGAGTCGACGAGGACGTGCTTGCATTCAGGGTTTGGAGGGAGAAAGTAAGTCCTAGAAAATGCGCTCTTAAAAATTTAAATTTTCGTCTAATTCTGAGCAAAAAATTTTTTTCAGTTCAGTTGTGTTTTAGAAGTGGTAATCTATCATTTCACGTATAAATTTTTCAAAATATGAAAAAATTACATTAAATTAGCCAATTCCATTTTGAAACAACAAAAAGCACTTAAACACACCTTTTGTACTTACGTAAGCTCAGAAGAAACATATGCATGCAATTTATCCATTTAATGTATCTAAATGTTTTAAATTTCCCAATTCAATTTTAAACAACACTTAAAACATGACTTGTAATTTTCGGTGCAGCGTTAATAATAATTGTAGGATAATGAACGAGTTATTTTGCTGTGAAAGCATTTAGCAAACATTCTATTTTTATATGTCATCAGTTTACATTACAACTTTGAAACGGATTTGAAAATGTATCAATGCAATTGAGTCATTTGTGTTGTATAAATACATGCTGTAAAGTTTTCAGATTTACATGCATTTGAGAACTGTTTTGACTTTATTTAACGCAAGCTTTCTTTCTTTTAACTGTATTATATTTTCACACTTTCTTTATATGCATGATATTTTGCAATAACCTTCTTAGTGTATTTTTAAGTTATCATTTCCTATAATTCCAAAATTAATTGAAAGTAACATTTTGTATTTAACACTTACTTAAGGATTCAATTATTTCCTTAACTTATTATAAGTTAAAAATTTGTAACGCAGCATGCAATTAAAATTTGCAAAAAGGACTGCTTTACATTGATGTAGAAATTTATGCATAAGTAAGTCAGACTTCCAGATGTTTTTAATTTTTTCCTTAACGTAGATCATTTCACTTTTCTAGCGCAACTTGTACTATCACTCACATTTTTTAGCTGTAGTAAAATTATTTTGGATATTGAGAATAATTCACGAAAAAATAATAATAAAAATATAAAAACAATTTACATTTATTTTGCACAATGAAAAGAAAAACATCACACCATCTTCCACGTAAGCAATGACCTTGAATGCTGGGTTTATATTACTATATAAGGAGATAAAGAGCAGTTTTGTACCAGTCAGTATATTGCACTGACTAGAATTGCAATTGTATACCGAAAGTACTTCTATAGTTACTTAAATTTTTAATTTTACACATCAGTTATAATAAATATAATATTTGTTTCCATTACTATATAATCGTGTGCTTCATATTTTCTTGCAGTGTTGGATACAATTTTGAAGGTAACTATGAGTAACGGTATACCCAGCAGTAGTGATATCGTTAATTTAACAAGAAATATTATTCCATTGTTGAAAACCCAAAATGAATTTATAAAGCACATCCGTATAATTAACACTAATATTAAGCTATTGCAGATATAATTCAAAATAAAATTTATTTAGAGACATGCGAAAATTTGCTTAAACTCGAAAGTAATTTATCATTGCTAAAGTGTTATCTTATAAGAGTTAAACAGTTAAAGAGCGCTTCAGAGAAAACAGGTAGTGGAAATGTCACTAAAAGCGTACACGCAAATTAAGTTGGTACTCTAGATTCATGTTTTAATGGTAGGTTACTTACTGGAATTATAGTCAATATAGCAAACATCAAGGACCCTCTTATTTTTTTACAAAATGCATACAATAGTTTTGCAAAGGTTAAAGTAATGCTAAGACAAACGATGCTAAAGGTCAATGTCATTTTAGTCTGCAATTTCATGCAACCTCAAAATCATGTTATTGAGTTGAAGACTTTTGTCACAAAAAATTGCGTTATTGATATTTCAACCAATGTACGTGTCTGGTACAATGAAAACGTGTATGATAAGTTACGGATAAAATTAGAGGAGTTTTCCGAAAGGGATTTCGGTTGGGCATTACATGAAGTTTTACATTTAAAAGTGAATATTAATAGCTATGTCCCATTTAAAGGCGGTCATTCAACCTATGTTAAAGTTCCACGCTTCATAGAAGTAAAGCATGCTGTTGTAAAATAACGATGAGTTTTGCTTCCTGTGGGCCGTTGTTTCAGCATTATATCCCGCGCAATGTCATACGGAAAGGGTTCAAAGTTATCTTCATTTTCTAGATGTTTTGAAGTTTGATTCAATTCACTTCCCCATTCAGCTGGATGATGTAAAAAAATTTGAGAAACTAAACAACCTCGCAATTAATTTGTACTGCATAAATGGGAAAAAGTTGTACCCTTGTATTGAGTAATCGGCAAAGCGATAGAGAACCCATAAATCTTTTAATACTTTCTGATCACACCGCGGATGACACTGTATACCATTTCACATGGATTAAAAATATGTCAGCTTTATTTTCAAAACAGATATCAAAGCATGGTTGTAAGAAAGTAATTTGTAACCGGTGTTTAAACCATTTTGTCGGATGTAGCTTTAGAAAACATTTAACATATTGCAGTCAACTTAATCAATGCTCTACTAGGCTGCCTACCGAAGCGGAAATGAATTTACAGTTCAAAAATTTTGCATTCCAAGAAAAGGTGCCATTTGTCATTTATGCTGATTTAGAAAGTATTTTAGAGAAGTGTGCAAATGGTATCGAAAGTAATACTTTATTGCACTCCAAACATACACCTTTCAGCATTGCTTACTATTTGAAGTGTTCATATGATGATTCTTTATCCCGATTTACGCTTTATAGAGGAAAGGATTGCATTCAATGGTTTGTTAACGAGCTTCAAAGTATTGCACATTGGGCTACCGAAATAATCAATCAAATAATTCCTATGGCTACTTTAAGTCTCAGTCAGGTTGAGCAATTTGATAGCGCCACAATTTGTCACATTTGTCGAAAACCATTTACTAATTCTGATATAAAGGTTAGAGACCATAATCATCTCACAGGGGCATTTCGGGGGGCAGCGCACCAGGCGTGTAACCTAACTATACAGACTCAACATTCTGCCAGTTGTGTTCCATAATTTATCGGGTTATGATTCTCATTTCATCATTAGAGAATTGGCTAGTGTTCCGGTGATTTCACTACTGCCCATAAACACGAAGGCAATGGAAGGCGCCAAAATTAAGTTTAGATTTATTGACTCTTTCAGATTTATGAGCAGTAGTATTGAAAAGTTGTCAGACTATTTGGAGGATAGTAAAAATTATTTCCGCGCTAGCTGCAACAATGATGAGGAATTTTCTAGTAGTTCGCAAAGGTGTGTTTCCTTATGAGTATATTGATACGTGGGAGAAATTAAACGAGACCACTCCCACCCAAAGAAGCATTTTTCAGTCATCTTAATAATGAGGGAATCAGTGATGAGAGTTTTGCGCATGCGGTTAACGTTTGGAAAAAATTTAGCATTAAATCGTTAGGGGAATACTCAGATTTGTATTTAAAAACAGACGTTCTACTTTTAGCGGATATTTTCGAGAACTTTCGACAAACTTGTATAAGTACTTACGAGCTTGATCCTCTGCACTATTATACAGCTCCCGGTTTAGCATTCGATGCTATGCTTAAAATTACACAAGTAAAGTTAGAATTATTTACAGACATTGATATGCTAATGTTTATTGAAAGAGGGATTAGAGGTGGTGTAGCTCAATGTTCAAATCGGTATGCTAAAGCTAACAATAAGTACATGGGGGAAAAATTTGATCCCACCTCCGAAAGTGTGTATTTAATGTACTACGACGTGAATAATTTATATGGAGCCGCCATGTCAGAATTTCTACCATTTGGCGATTTTTCTTTGTTGATGAAGCTAATTTTGAAAGTTTAGATTTAATAAACCATCCTGATGATTCGGAAATTGGGTATATAGTCGAGTGTGATTTAGACTATCCTATAGAATTACATGAGAGTCACAGTGATCTACCGCTGGCACCCGAACATATGGTTCCACCCACGCCTGATTCCAAAATGAAAAATTACTGCTTACCCTTGTATCCAAAACGTAATTATGTAATTCATTACAGAAATTTGAAAGTATATTTAAAATATGGATTGAAGTTGGTAAAAGTACACCGTATATTACGTTTTAAACAGTCCCGTGGTTAAAAAATATATAGATTTAAATACACCATGCGTCAGCAATCTCAAAATGAATTCGATAAAATTTCTATAAATTAATGATTAATAGTGTTTTCGGGAAGCTGATGGAAAATGTACGTAAACATAAGGACATACGGCTAGTAACGAAATGGGAGGGTCGCTATGGTGCTCGTGCTTACATATCAAAACCAAATTTTCATAGTTGTACAATATTTGACAGCTTATCATTCAAATGAATAAGCTTGAAGTATATTTCAATAAACCTATATATGCAGGATTCAGTGTTTTAGACGTTTCAAAAACTTTTTATATAATTTTCATTACGGCTATACGCTACCCAAGTTCCATAATAATGCTAAGCTCTTGTACACGGATACGGATAGTCTCATATACACCTTTTCGGTTCCTGATATCTATCAATGTATTAAAGAGGACATTGATAAATTCGATACATCTGATTATAGTCCCAACAACATTTGGACTCCCATTAGTAAACAAAAGGTCCCCGGCTTAATGAAAGATGAAAACCATGGCGAAATTATGGTTGAATTTGTAGGACTTCGTGCAAAATGTATGCTTACGCGGTTGATGAAAAGGTTGTAAAAAATCAAAGGGTTCTACGCAAGCAAGCGTGAGGCAGATCACGATTAATGATTATAAACAGGTCTTGTTTGAGAGTAGCGTAATAAGGCGCTATCAACATCTCATAAGGTCAAAGAAACATAATGTGTTTACCATTAAACAAAATAAAGTCATACTCAATCCTTATGAGGATAAACGCTTAGTAAATTTTGATTTCACTGATACTAGACCATGGGGTATAACTTTCAGTAAACAATGAGCAGTCTTCAAGTCAACTTGCAGGAAGAGCTGCAGTGCAGTAGTGATCAAATCTACAAAAGTACCTGAAGCGTTCTTTGACCTCTCCTGAAAACTATACATTTATATTGAATATATTACAAAATATTGTTATTCCTGATGAGTGTTTTACTGGTGTGCTATAAACTCAAAGTGTGCAAATGAAATTATTATTAGACATTATTTGATAAAAAATTAAATTAGACGATACCATTAAAAGTTTTATGAAATTTGTACCGATAAAGGCTACAATTCATTAACTTTTGATAAAGTAGATGGATCTTAGACGATATGAGTGTACTTGGTGACATACCGCTTAAAATGTATCTATATGATTATTAAGGGTTCATGATTCAACAAATGTTAAATCTACGTTAGAAAATATTGCTTACAAGGACACTGTATTTATTATAACTGAATGTATTGAGAAATCGGCATATTATGCTAACTACAAGTGCCTCGATATTTTGATTGAAATATTATTAGAACAAAATATCAACTATAAGTTTCAACGTGGAAAACGATGAGCACCACAAAATTTATTACTGGATACTAGACAACATCAATAAAGGTGAAACAAATTCAAATTCCTGCTTGGGATGGAGGTGTGGGCCAGATTCGGGTATATGGCCATCCAGTAATTTAAGTGATTATATAAGTACTTTAGGTTCACTTTATAAGATAATGAAATTTTAAAAATAAATGTAATATTTAAAAAATAAAATACTATTATTTTTGTGTGTGTTTTATTTCATCTAAGAGCTACATCCTTTTCTACAAACTATATATAACTAATATAAGTAATTTGTTTCACAAAGTACAGGTTAAATGTTATAAAACAATATCATCCTTATTGATCCATGATCTTTCATCAATCCCCACCATTTTACGAATAACTTATTATTCTTGGAGCGAAGCACTTTTTCTACTAGATATACATCAGGGATACTTTGTTTTTGTAATTCATGTTCATAAAACCCTCCCAGTACAGGATTTCCCTTCATGTCTTCCAGCATGTACGTAGTGGGGTTAGTAATGCGAACTTTCACAATCTTAAATAGTTCACTAGACCAATTGGGTGTGTATCCTTTGGCGAAAATATTTTTAAATTTACTGATTCGTACTATGTCACCGACAGAATATCGATTCCTATCGAATATTTTTATGTTAGTGTAAGCCTCTAGCTTTGTATGATTACCAACATCTTTGGGCTTCATTCTAATAGTTCTATGCTTACGATTGTTATAATCCATCGTTATGGTATCAATTGTATCAATCCATTTGTATTTACCTTGCAGGCTGAATGACTTATATAGAGCACCTTTAATGGTTCTGATAACACGTTCAGCAATTGCAGCCTTCTTTGTGCTATAGGTAGAGTAATGGTTGACTTGATAACGCTGCATTAGTTTAGTAAAATGCTCATTGTAGAATTCTTTTCCTGCATCTGTCTGCAAATTGGTAGGTTTCCGACCTTTTCGAAGATTGTTTGCATGGCCTTGGTAACTTCTTGACCTGTTTTCGTTTTTAATCCTTTAGTCCATAAGTATTTCGAAAAACAGTCGATGACCACTAATATATACTTATAACCCTTATTTTGTTTGGCATATGTGTTAAATTCAGCTAAATCTGCTTGCCAAAGATCATCAAAACCTCTAATTATTGTTCGCCTTCGTTTAAAATTTTTTCGTGCAGGTTTGTGCAATTCGTTGACGAGTTGTAATTTGGACATGGTGCTAATTTATCTACAATTTCTTTAAGTTGATGTAGTTTTTCCTCCAGCGCTAGATAAGCGTTGGCATTTCCTTTGAAAGTGTTCCGAACTGCTTGTAAACAGAAATCAAGGTATCCTTTATTTATAGCATCACCATCTTCTTCAGGGTCAACCAACTGTGTCAAACGATTTCCATCCAAATCGAACCTTGTTGATACATAATATTGCCTAGTGATGACATCTTGAGGATCTATGGGATTGGCCACATTGCTGAGTCTCTTATTCTCAATATCAAATTGATTAGCATCAATCTGTTTAAACTGAGGAGCTAGTTTCTTTAATTGATACTGGACATATGAACGTCCAAATTTGCCAAGGGGCATTTTAGTTGTGACATGTCGACATCAATGCATTCTCATTTATATTGTTTAAAAGCGGTTGTTCGGTTTTCAATGTATCCATCTTCATATAGTTCTTCTACAATTGATATTATGTCATTTACAACACCTGTGTTTCCCGCTAATTTTTCTGCCCACAATACTTCCAGATCACGAATTAGTTCATGTATATCATTCCAATATTTATATTCAATGGGTCTGTTTGTTAATTCCTTAAAAAACATAGCTCCACCTCCTCCCTTGGTTGTGGTGGGTGATGATGACAGCAAGGGTTTGATTATTTGTGTATACTTTTGCTGCGGCTTCCTCGAATCTGTGCACTTACGTCATAATCTCGCCTTACTACATTCGTAGCCTCTAAAATAGTTCTATATTTTTTCTATCTGTTGACTTTACTAGACTTAAGTCGGGTTCATTCATAATAAGCAGATCATATAATCCTGGAGTCCCTTTATACGTGACACCTTTAATAATTATATCGTCTCCTTTAATTGTGATGGGTGTATTACCAATTGTCCATTTATCAGTTTTGGTATCATAGTGGACTCCATACGTATGATCAATATCACCTTCAGCATTCTTTAAAATACGTTCAACATATATACGCGGCAATTCATTGTACTGCTCGAGAAATTCTTGAGAGATGGGTTCATTATGGGGATCATCTGCGATACTAGACAGTTCTTCTTCTTCCTCCCAGTATTAATCTCTCCCATGACGGATGTTTCTAAGAAAGATGGAAGACTTGGGAGAGGATTTCTTTGAAAAAACGGAAGCTGAGCTAGTGGACTAGTAGCACCCTTACTTGAATCACCTAATGGAGTGAGACCTGGGGTCTGTTGAACTTGAGCTAGCGGGCTAGTGGGGATAGTAGCATGCTCCCTTGGAAATATGAATACGGGTAGTTTTTTAGGTTTAACATCAATGACCTCCTCCTTTTTATGTGTTTTTTTATCGATTTTATTTACTATTTCAGTTAGAGGTTCTATTAAAGGCTTATAAGTACTTTCGAATGTTCTTTCATTATCAATACGAGCAGTCTTAATACTGTTATACTTCTGCCGTATTATTTTACGAGCCTGAATAATTTTTTTCTTTAATATCCTCTCCTTGTTGTCCATTGCGACAAACAGGTACCGGTTCACCTTGAACAGGTAGCTGTTTACACTAAACAGATAGCTGTTAATACCTAAACAGATCAGTTACTACTAAACTGCTGAATGCGGTTTATATATATATATATATATATATATATATATATATATATATATATATATATATATATATATATATATATATATATATATATTCGCCTTATATACCAAAACGGATTTAATGAACAGGTATCCGTTTACCATGAACAGGTAGCTGTTGACAAACAGGTACCGGTTCACTTGAACAGGTAGCTGTTTACAACTGCTGAATGCGGTTTAATATATATATATTCGCCTTATATACCAAAACGGATTTAATGAGCAGATACCCGTTTACCATGAACAGGTAGCTGTTGCGACAAACAGGTACCGGTTCACCTTGAACAGGTAGCTGTTTACACTAAACAGATAGCTGTTAATACCTAAACAGATCAGTTACTACTAAACTGCTGAATGCGGTTTAAGGTATTATATATACATTCGCCTTATATACCAAAACGGATTTAATGAACAGCTACCCGTTTACCATGAACAGGTAGCTGTTGCGACAAACAGGTACCGGTTCACCTTGAACAGGTAGCTGTTTACACTAAACAGATAGCTGTTAATACCTAAACAGATCAGTTACTACTGAAACCAGTTTAAGGTATTATATATTCATCAAATCCTTTCCTATAGCGACCATTATTAACTTCAGCATCCTTGTTTATGACCATGAAACCAAATGGATCTACCCAACACTTTGAACACATGTCCCGAAACAATTTCATGCTTATGGTGGGACTTATATGATCCTCATACGCATGTTTTAAGTTTAATTCATCTTGCTCAAATAATATAATTAGATTCGCATTATCACGAATTAATTGCTTTGGAATTTTACTGTAAGTTTGACCCAAATAGAAACAGTCAATATCGTTATGCCTACCCATAGAAAAATATGCCCTTATATTATTTTGCTTTTCACAAGCGATATCATCGAAGATAAAAATAGAGTTTGATTTTGCACAATTAGGCTCAATCAAATCTTGATTGTCGCTGAAGGTAAAGTAACCTATGTCCTTCATTGGAAGTAAGATTTCCTGTAAAAGTTTGTACTTGTTTTGATTCAGTGACTTAGAGTATACATATACATGTTTAAATTTCAAACCATTTTTTCAGTAAGCAGACTGATCATTGCGTTTGTTTTACCACATTGGAGGGACCACATATAATACCACGTATACTATAGGAAGTAAATCACCATGTTTTGAAGTAATAGACTTTTCATCAAAGTCATGATTTTGAATTGGGAGTTTTTGTTTCTGAGCAACTACTTTCATCTTTGATGGATGAAATAAAACTAAACGAATAATTACAACATCTTTATTTATATATTAGACTATATTACAATAATAATTATAATTTTTTCACTTCTCCGGTGAGTGGACTGTACTGTACAATAGCATCATGGAGAATAAGACCATATACAACGATTCCATTATCGAAAGGTGTTAGAGATTCCACTGTTGAGTTTTTAAGGATTCATTTTGTTTAGAGCAGTCCATTACAAATACTGGACATGATTTGAATTCGGAATAGTTGAATAATGCATCTTTATCATCTTCACCATAGTAATTACATCGAAATTTCAAAAAATTGCGATAGGCAGGTATATATTGGTTAGCACTGAAGTTCAAATGCATTGCTTCATATGGATAATACTCAGAATTCAGATGTACTTTAAGATTTCTGATGTTAATGTGATCAAAATTTCCGGCCCTTGCTGACCTTGTATACCTTTTACCTTGTTGGAATGCAACAATTATCCAACGTGGTTTGTCCAGTTGCGTTGATGTTTTTATTGGCCATATGTCTGAGGTTGCTGTTTTAAAGCAGGCAATTCATACAACTCCCATTGTCGAAATGGAACAGTAATAATAGAATTTTATTGATTCCTTGAAACAAGTTAAGTTTCGCAGCATCACTAAGTGTTAAGTGCGGTACTTTCCATTGAATTTTATTTAAGGTTATTGCGGCATCAACTTCACCATAGTAACAGTTTGTATCGCTTCTAGATCGAATTAAAACCAACTCTTGGCGCATATTCACGATTACCTGACGATAATCCTCCATTATTCCAAATATGTGGTTCAATGGTATGCATACTGTAAAAGATTTTTCTCCATTTTGCTCATCGAATTCTACTTGTAATGGTTCTTCATTCTTTGGTGACCATCCTAAATGACTTAGTGCTTTGCTTTTGCTTGCCGTATAAGAAATATATCCCTTAAGCGTAGATGTTATTTCTGGATTTCTACAAACATCCACTCTGACCACCTAACTCATAACGAATTTCTTCGAAAAGAAAGTTCGGGAAATTGTTGGTTAAGCTGCATGCTTTTCTTTCATCTTCTTTTTGAGCTCAAGTTTACCTTCTATGTACAGAAAACTATCATAAGTAGCCGTAATTAGATCTTGACTTTGAATTAAGATTCGTATTTCTTCGGAAGGTCCATATTTAGAAGATCCATATGGAAGATAAGTGTGAATATCTGATTTAATTATAGTATCATCAAAATGTACGTTTTGAAAGACGTTTAACGATTCTGCCATTGTGGTTGAGAACTTTTAAACCAATTGACGTTAAAAGTATTTCTCTGCAGATGTTAACCGCAATGAAGGTTGATGACTAATTAATGACTTACTGTAGGGATGATGTCTTTTATATGAGTTTTTGAAAGATGGAATTGGTCCTGGATTAATTCTCAGACCCATGTTCTTTTAGTTCTAAGCGTACAGTGAATGGTTCACTTTCACCAAAGTCTATTAATTCACCCTTTTGATTAGTCAAATTAATTGTTATATTACTAATAATGTCAGTGTTTACTTCTAAATATTGAGTATTGCTTGGAGTTTTATCTAGACGATAACCTGGAGGAACTGAAACATCAATCTCATATAATACTTTAGCAGGTTTCCGTTTCGATAAGATCCCTTTATAATGTTGCACTCTACGTGTAGATTAGTGTGTTTAAGTATTTGGATGTCTAACGCAGATGTATGTAAAATATTTGGTTCTAATATTTTAGACTCAAACCTAGCATGCGCCCAATACAATTTTCTTTAGTAAAATCAATCTCAAATGAACTGTTTATCTCACATTTAAGTGTATTGTTGTTTGCTCTAATGCTAAACTTTTCTGTGGGTATTTTAGATTTTAGATAATCGTTAATTTCATCTAACTCATATGCACCGTGTGGAATATTAATCACTTGCAAATGAGATGGATTTGTTCTAAAATAAAATCTATCGTTGCCTGCATAAATGTTTCTAATGCTGTTGCAGCGTAAAATCCAACCAATCCAATAACGTATTTCTTCCCCAAATCTAGCTCTATCGGTGGATAGAAGTTGTAGCTAGCTGTGTTACCAACACCTTCTAAACTGAATGTTATTGACATAACTGAGAAAATTTGATGTTGTGCTGATTATTTATATAAAAATTGTAGGCATAGGTGTCCGCAAATAATTGTATTAAACTCTTGATCTTGGTTGTAATTATAATATATTTTACACCCCCGAAAGTAGTTAATCACTTCGTTTGGTGGTCGAATATTACCGAAACTATCGTAATACCATACCTTTTACCACGCTTTTGTAGCAAACCCAATGGGTACCTGGTCCTATTTGGCTATCTAAGTTAATAATTCCAGATTCATTTTTCCGTGGCAATTTAGGCATGCTATCTCTCATAAAAATATCCCTAAAGTACGGTACGTTTTTGGTGTATTTCTTTAAATCAGTATCCGTTAACGGTCTTTCGGGTAATCTATTCAGTTTTTTGGAAACGGTTTTAAGTATAATGCACCACCACCAGATTTGTTTGGTTTTAGATATAGTGCACCACCTTTCTTATTCATGGAGCCTATAGCGACCGATTCCATCATGCGATTATGGCGCGATGTCTCTTCCTGCAATTTTTAGCATTTTAGCATCATTGACTGCTTTAGCAATTCCTGATGCACCACCAGCTAAAGCACCGATTGCTGATAATCCTGCGAATAACGGAATAAGAAATGGTAAAACCCTCCTTGTTTAGGTAGAATTACTCTAGGAACTTTAATGTTTTTCTTTCCTCCTAAATTTTTACCACACGTTTTGCCGTTGAAAGCGCTGATTTTATTGTGTCTGTGAAATTTCCGTTAGGTTTAATTTTTTTAGCTATTGTCTCTCATAAATGCAATAAATTTCCACCATTGCATTTCTTCTTCTTCATATTAGATCGACGTTTACACCCCATTCCCAATTTTCTCTTTGCTTTCATGATGGTACTGACTGCTAAAGCTGCAGTTCGTTCACCTAGCGTTGCGTCTAATGATTTAAAGCGCTCTCAAGCTTTTTTTTTGCAAAATTTTATCTGCTTTATGTCTACTTTCTAAATCTCGGTAATCTCTGTAACTGATATCATGAAGTTTGCACTGAGCATCTAATTGATTAAAACCGAGGTCACCGCGTGCGAGTCGTTTTCCAACTTTGTACCAGGACCGCAATACTGGTAACCAGATAAATGCAATTCAAACGGAAGCTTATTGATTAGACTATTCACCAAACCACCACCACCTACACTCTTTCGCTTCTTAACTAGCATTGTTTACATGGATGGATAGAAGGGGGTATTTATACCTAAATTGAGAAAAACAAATCATAGTTATTTCTTTATTCAGTAAATGCTATACATTAGATAAGCAGGACGATAATACAAAATTTTCAATTAAACATAGTGTTATGTGAATTAATATTATACTTAGCATTTATAACATCATCAATATCTTTATAAATTTCACCACCACTGAATTCTCTCTCATTTTACATATGGTGGGGGTGCTACTATTAAAAAGAAAATGTTATGTTTGTTGTTTTGCCAGCTGCACCCAAACTACTTACAAACACATCCTTCGTGTTTAGGAGTGTTTTAAATTCTTCAATTCGTGTTTCTTCTTTTTTGAAATACACATAAAAGCGTTCCGGCAATACACATTTAAAATCACCCGTTTCTATCACTATACGTTCACCATACTTAGTATTAATTATATCCATATTCGTTACTTTATACTTTCTCGATATATCGAGCTCGCGCATTTTAAAGGGTTTGCAATAGGTGCTTTGGTTTAACCCTGTTAATTCCATATTTAACAATTACGAGTTGCAGACTGATCTCAACATACAGCTCGCTGCAATTTATATAAGAAATGTGCGTCCTACATATTACAACATGCTTAAACTTGTTAAATACCTACTTTTGACCTTGACTAGAAATATAATATGATGATGATCAGCTCCAAAAGTTTGACCTTGAAAATTATATTCTTACATTTATGATTACCTTGCAATTTCTATTTTTAGCTTTTCACCTTTTTATATTTCTAAAATGTAATATGACACCACCGTAAGTCTTCGACCTTGAATACTATTTTGATTACCTTGCAACTTCTATGTTTACCTTGACCAAAATTTTAAATTTCCGATTTCACCAACAGGAGTGACCTTGACTTAGCAGGGTTACCAACCTAACACGTGGCCTTGACTTAGCAGGGTTACTACTTCACAGGGTTACCAACAACGTGGCCTTGACTTAGCACCCTTGAAATAGGCAATGTTACCAACCTAGAAATCTAGTGACTTTTCTGGTGACTTTTTCTAGATCTGGTGACAAATCTAGTGACAAAAGTGGATCAGAAGTGCGGTAGCTATACTACTATCAGACTTGTTACTAAACTTCCTAATTAACATCCGTGTACATTCTACTGGTGTCAACCTACATCAAAGTTATTATAAAGTCCACGTATGAGCGTTGTGTCTACAATCGGCGTATTGTACGTTGGAAATATGGGGATTGTCGGCGTTGTGTTCTTTGTGAAATATTTGTCGTAGTGGACAAAGTCGAAGTAGTGTATATTCGGTACTGAAAGTCGACGATTTAGGCGTAGTCAACGAAGTGTTCGAAGTAATGGGCACTGTCAATGAAGTGTCTCTACTCAATTTTCTTGTGGCCGTTGGTACTCCAGCCATAGTCAATCTAATGTTCTACGAGAACTGTCGTCGTACTGACCGTCAGCGCGATGTCGTTGATCCGCGATCTGGACCATCCAAAAATCGTGTCTTCGTTATGGGTATTCGGCGAATTGTACAGTTTCTATAAAAACATGCCATTTTCTTCAGTAATAGTAAGAGTTCCTTTATTCTATGTATTTAACGAAATTTTCCTAAAGATGAGTTATTACTTATTCAAAAGTAAATAACACATAACCTTTTGGGTTATATTGGAGCAAGAAACAAGGCAATATTGTCTATTGGCTCGGTTATACTCAGCAATTGAGAGTGTAGTTCGTCTCACACAGTTATCACATTCTTGTTTTTTAAAGATCTTCCTTCATATTTAATTATTGTAATTACGATTTTCAGCAAACTCGAAAAATAGCAATAAATTTAGTTTTTATGTCTTTGCAGCAAAATTATAATCGGAAATCGGTAAAATGAGAAAAGTGCTAGAAAATGTTTTAATTTGTTGGGACTTTAGTTCTCCTTTATTAGTTTTTGAAACTTCTTTAAAATAATTATAGTGTTGTGTTTTTACATAACAAAGATTTCTTCCCAAATAGAAACAGTCCAATATGGTTACTGTAAGAGAAAAGCATAATTGATTAATGTCATTGGAAACCAAAACATTTCTAGTATATGACTAAATGGCAGTATTTCACGCAAAACGATTCCATGAAGTGTGTTTATAGATTTTAAAATTGTGGAGAAATAAGAAAAGTGCAATCGCTGTCTAAAAAAGCAGAATTTTAGTTTTTTTTTAATAGTTGAAACATTAACATAGAACGTTATACAAAGTAAAATAAAAAATCTACTGTTGCGTTTCTTGATAAACACAAACGTAAAATTAGTTATTATTGGATATTTTTCAAATTAAATGTTTTCTTTAACATAGGCGTTACGTTAGTCTCACAAGGCAATATAATAATAAAAAATTAGGTGTTAATGATTGGTATATTAAAAGGTAAATTGCACCACGGTCTAGCTCAGAAAGGTACACTACTTGCGAAACATTCTGTAGTCGAGAACTCATTTATTTTTAGGTGTAAGGTAAGCAGATATGTGTCCATAGATATAATCAGTAATGCATTTGTCAGTATTTCTTGTTAGACGCCACTCAATTCTATGGGTTTAATAATTAAAATACAACAAAAATTGAGAAAGTTGTAAAATAATACCATAGGTAATCCGAATAACACTAAACAACTGAATGTATATGTATATTTAGGAAACCAAAATGTCTCATTAATTTCAGCATAAAATAACTAAAAGGACATTTCTCGTAAAGCTTTACAATTTTAAATAATTTCTAATTTAACACAAACTACATAAGCATATAATCTATCTTTACTTAAAATTCAAAATGGAATATGATCAACACTGTACTTAACAACAAAACGTATACTTGACCTATGTCAACAAATATTACAGTTCTATAGGTTATGAACTCAAAAGCTTTTATCTTAGAAACAGAAGTCAGCTGTTTCTATTCTGTATAACCGTATAAAACAACATTATACTGATTTGTTATTTCCTCAAAATGTATTTTGCATTAAAAGAACACGTACTTACATTTCTCAATATAAACATAACGTATTAACTTTATTTTCAAACGAACTGCAAGTTTAAGACCTTCATTTTTTTTTCTATAGGATAAACGTAGGGTACGGTAGGCTAAGGCAATCCCAATGGTCTTTATTAACGTACAAACAACATAAACGAAATGTAGACAAGGCTACAAAAGCAGGCAGACCAACAGCAAGCGGTAATGATGCAAAGGTATCTCCATTTTTAATTATTCAAGACAAAAAATGCACTAACATGCACGCCATTTTTATGCATATTCACTTCCTGACGTCATCAAGCATGATACGAGATTCATTACCATAAGAGCTTTTTCTTAACACAAGCGGTTTCCCTTAATGTAGAGGCGTATCTTTGTTACCCAGTTGTTGTTTGTTTGTTTGTTCCCTTATTAAATATAACATATACAGAAATGTAATTAGAAGCATTACCTTATACAAGGAAATCAAAACTTAAGAACGTAACATACTAAAAGGTAGAAGAATCGGAAATACATTAAGTGGGTTCTGTTCGCATTTGCGCACAAAGCATACACCATAACACATGTACAGGGACGTTCGTAATTATGTACACTAAAGAGAAAATATTGAAATATACCAAATTTAATTATTGAATGGAAAAGAAATGTCTAAAGATACTAACGTAATGAAAATATATTTATCAATAGTAACACAAATTTCGAAACTTAAATTAAGGTAACGATAGCAAAGAATTGGTACGTTACAACAAAATTAAATATGTTCAATACTGTACAAGAATTTGGTATCCAGATATTGCAAGTTATAAACTGCCCTACTGGCAATCGCTATTTGGTGATCGTTGTTTAGCTTTTTATGATTAGTTTTTTACATTTAACAATAAAATATTATCCAAAATTTACGCTTGGGGATATCATCACGTCTAAATGAAAAACCTTTCTTGGAAAAAGCAATAAAAATAGCCACTCAACACCAACAAACGACGGCAAATGATTTAAACAGAAAGAAAATAAAGAATTTAAACCTCTGGGAGCCAACCTTATGAATAAATAAAAAAAATAATTGCGGAAGTATTTAAAATTAACAAAAGACAAAAAATGGCTAACAAATGCCAAGCTACCAACAACCGTTTAAAAATTTTCAACTTTTTTGTATTGCCCCAAAAAAGTTGAAAAATTTTAAACTTGGGGGCTAATTTAACGCCTAAATTAAAACAAAAGTTAAATGAAAAAATATTAATAACCAACAAACACTTGCAACAAAAAAGTTTTGAACTTGGTGGGCTAACTTCCATTGGTTGTTAATCTCTCAATAGTATACAGCCCTCATATAAAACTAAAAAAAATAACCAATGACCTTTTACGATATGCTGAGCACAAAACGTACTAAAAATTTGTAAATTGCTATACATTTCGTTAATTTATGTACGTAACTATTAATTATTATTATTGCAAATGATAATGATAGCTTTCGCAATGTGAAAAGAAAGTACTTAAACGTCACTTTTAAGAATTTTAGGAATATTGTTTCATAAAAAAATGGATTATGGTTACTAGTACTTTTGGGCTGCTATATACTGTTCGGATAATTATTGTTTATTAAAAAAAATCGATGAAAATGAATTTTAGGTAAAGATTACAAATTTGTTAGTAATAACCAACCACTGATCACGTATATTTTTTACTACTCTTCTTGATAACTATTATTTGTATAAGCCTTGACTGTTGTAATGTAATTGTACCGTATTAAAGTGTGGATATTAAAACGTTTACCAATACTAAATTTAGCTGTAGCGTTTACATATTTCATTGCATAAAATAGTAACTCGATGCATAGAACAGTTATACACATAAAAACTGGTGAATAGATGTAAAAGCTAATAATGCTTTTAGTGATATTTAAAACGTGATTTTTCCATTTCCAAAATCAGAACTGAAATTAATGGATGGTAATAAACGTAGGAGCTATTTTGCTTGCAATTTAAGTTTTAGTGTATTTTACGATCACTTTTATATTAAACCATAAACTATGTTTTCTAAATAAGGCTCAAAACAAACCCCCATTTTTATTAAAATAATGTGCCCAGTTGTACTAATTAGACTGTATTGTTGCAGCTGTTTATGATAGATAATTGTGCGGATGATTGGCGGATAGCAATGACATGGCAGCGAATAGGCCAAATCTCCATGGAGCTTACAATTTGTGCTGTGCATCCAATTCCAGGAAACAATCAATTTGTTTGGACAACAAAGTTAGCAAACAAAAATGGTGGAATTGGAAAGAAATGTGTTCCATACGATGTGCCCTTGTCTCTACCAATGTTTCTTAGGCTATATTTAATATGTCGTGTAATGCTTCTTCATAGTAAACTATTTACTGACGCCTCTTCTAGAAGTATTGGTGCGTTAAATCGGATTAATTTTAATACAAGATTCGTGCTTAAAACGCTTATGACAATTTGTCCTGGAACTGTATTATTAGTGTTTATGGTATCACTTTGGATAATTGCAAGTTGGACTTTACGTCAGTGTGAAAGGTTTGCAAATAGTGAACGAAAAGTTTAAGTGTTATATTTCACTCTATAGGTTTCACGATGAAGAACACGCAAATCTTCTAAACGCAATGTGGCTTATAGCCATAACCTTCCTTAGTGTCGGTTTTGGAGATATTGTGCCAAATACTTACTGCGGTAGAGGTATTGCAGTGAGTACAGGTATTATGGTAAGATTTCTTTTTAAGATTCGCTAGTTGTAAAATCCCTTTTAATTGATTTCAGGGTGCAGGTTGTACAGCACTTTTAGTAGCAGTAGTATCACGTAAACTGGAATTAACAAGAGCTGAAAAGCATGTGCACAATTTTATGATGGATACTCAATTAACAAAGCGGGTAATGTTTAATGTTGTTTTGTTTATTTTTTTTTTATTTAACGTTCCTAATGATCAAGTTTTCAAGTGGATGTATACGATACACATTTAAACGATTTATTACAGATTTAAATTAATTTAGTCCTAAATTAAGGGAAAAAAGTGATTAAAGTGTAATGTTTTAGAAATGAAAAATTTTACTCACTATAACTTTATTTTACAGCTTAAAAATGCAGCAGCAAATGTTTTGCGAGAAACGTGGTTGATATACAAACATACAAGGCTAGTGAAAAGAGTCAATCCTGGTAGAGTACGAACTCATCAAAGAAAATTTCTACTGGCAATTTATGCGTAATTAGATTTTTGATTTAGTGTATTTGAAATACAATAAAACATTTATTTTAGGTTGAGGAAAGTAAAGATGGACCAGAGAAAATTGATGGATAATGCCAACACCATTACAGATATGGCCAAGGTAAGAATAGTTAAGCTTCTTGAAACGCTCTTATTCCTTATTGCTCTCATTACAATCTTTAAATTCTAACGGCATGTTTATCTTTACTGAAATTTTAAAATATTCTATTGGAAAACTCGACTAAAGTAAAAGGTGTATTATGCATAAAATTCTAGTTACATTTCTACTTAATTTACTAAACAATTATTTAGTTCTTTGCATTCACAAATGGTATTGTTAGTGCCATGTCACACACGACAGTGAGAAACTATATCGTAAATGTATTGCTCCAGTCACCTATTCACAGTGCATGTAAACATCATAATAATTTTTTGTCGTTTTGTGATGTAAATTATATATCAAATGCCTTGTTAGGCAATAAACATTTATATTACAAACAAGTTATTGGGTTAGGTTTATTGGCATAAGGTTTGTTAGCTAGCCTTTTTTCTTCCACGTACATTTTCAATAAAGCACCGTTTGAAAAAACTTCTAAGTTGGTTTATGTATGTGCGCTAAATTTCGTACTTTCTTTTTAGACTCAAAATACCGTATATGAAATTGTATCAGACATGAGCACTAGACAGGATACGTTGGAAGATCGTCTTGCCACAGTAGAAGAGAAATTGGTAACTTTACAAGAACAACTAGATTTGTTACCGGATTTAATTGCTACGCGGATACAGGCGCAGGAAAGTATCAAGACTACTTTAAATATAAGCTGAGTATATATATATATATATATATATATATATATATATATATATATATATATATATATATATATATATATATATATATAGAGTACATGTTATTAAAACGTTAAAATGTTAAATTAGGCTGAAAAAATGGAACAGAGAAGAAACTTCTTACATCCAGAATCAGCAGTAGGTCTTCAACAAGCACGAAGTGTTCCACCTGCATGTCCATGGCCTGGACCTACCTTACCACCTTTAGGAAAGCCAGCAACTACATCTACATCGCAAAGCTGATTGCCCTATTCCAGAGACCTTAATACCTTAATAATTAGGTATCAACTTTTATTGTGTATCATAGGTACATAATTATGTTTCATTAATATAAGAAGTGTAACAATACCTGTCGCACATAAAAATTATGTCCTACTAAGTTTGCCTAAGTCGAAACCAAAGTTATGTATAATACACAATAAAAGTACAAGTATTTAGAGCCTTAACTATGTGCAGTATTAGTTTTAATTTAGATAATTTTACAAGTCACAAAAAGATAGTTTTAGGTACTAATAAGTTGTTTAATCAAATATCATCGATACGGTGAATACCATAATCATATACAACCTAAGGCTTTCTAATTTTAAGACTGATTTGTTTTAAACGAAATAACACATAACAAATCATTAAGATCTAATATAATAATATTTAATTAAGGATAATTCATGTACTTACAATACTAAGTTACTTTAGTTAGTAAGTGAACCTGAAAATACTAATATTTGATATCGAGGCATATTTAAGATATCACATATTAGTTAATACGTGAATAAATTGTGTGATTATGGTATTTATCAGAAGAATTACCATTTAGTTACAATCAACAATTAGTAGCACGCATGTGTTGTGGATCATACAATTATTTAGTAGATTTATTTAGTACTGATAAAATAGTCTAGATAGATACAAAAGAATTGCTCTTTGATTATAGTGAGTAAACTACTTATCTTGTGATTATTAATTATAAAGGTAGAGATATGTAGTTAATTTAGTGTTACTTGGCATCTATAACTTATTTTATACCTAGTATCAATGAAAATTGTTAAATGAAAACGTTGATAATATTGTTGTTACTCATTTCGTTTATTTTATTTATACAAGAGAAATAAAAAATTGGGTACAAAAATAGTGACATCGAATTAAGAAAGTAACTGTTTCTAATTTAAGAGAAAATGTAAAACGTTGAGTGTCGTGGTTGATTGCTTGCATATTTGATTAGTTTCTAGTTTTAGATTCCAAGTAACGGTTTTTATTATTTAGAGTAATCATTTTCTTACAAGGATACTCACATTAAACCATGCATACGTTAATGCGCAGTACTTCCACAACTTTAATACAATGTGAGTTTTCTTGCAATAATAAATGAAAAACTAATAACAAAGGAAATTTTAGTGGAAATACCGGTGTGATAGTGTAATGGTGCACCTTATGCATTATATATTCAGAGGTCCAAATTGTTAAACTGTTAGTGTTTTCTGCAATTTCACAAGTTTTATAAGCATATATTATAATATGAATTCATATATATATATATATATATATATATATATATATATATATATATATATATATATATATATATACCGTATATTTATGAAAGTATACCTAAGTACTTAGCCAGTTTATATTAATTAGCATTAAAATATTTTCAAATGCATTAATTACTATGTTACCCAACTCATGTTATCAACGAATAAACAACTAGTTTCTTATTATGCTCATTATTCTATATTAGCTTAAAATACAAAGGTGAAAAAATACTTATATTTGACTCTCAAACAAAATGAACCTTTTTAAAATAATCAAATCATGTACGTTCGGAGACAGATATACCACAGTAAGATTATTGATTATCATTAAATTTAAACCCTAACCTTGCTAAGAAGCAATTTTCAAAAGTATGAGACAAAAAGGCAAACTACGGATTCATTGGAATGTGTATTACAATTAATATAGTTAAAATATTACAATAGTCAAGTAAGCTTAAATAATAATTTAGAATAGTGTGACTGCACATTGAATTCCTCTAGCTGCTTCACTGTCGATTACTACTACGCCTCTATTCGTTGATTTTTCGTTGAAGCCCCAAACCATTACCATAGAATCAAAAATACAATAATATGGTGTATCCATTCATTCTTCCACTTCGTGAATTTTTTTTATTACTGTACCGTTATTAAACGTTAAAAGAGATTCTCTTTTGGCCACTTTACACGGAATTTTAACTTGTTGACGCGAATGCTGTCGTGTTAAACATTATGATAACGGAATGTCGTGTAGAATAAAACAATAAATTAAAATTAATTAAAACAATATTTTTATTAAACTGATACCTATTGCTTTACCCGACGTCGATCCTGCAGTTGGCGGTGGAGGTGTCCTGGATGATTCTTTATGTTGTTCTTCGCTCCTGCTGTATTTCGACGGCTCCTGCTTGCTCCTAGGCTGTGGCTCCTCTACTGATGACCGCTTCTTCGTATTATCTGTATGCAAGCAGTGGCAGATCTAACTCCGAATTGGAGAAGATCACGATGCCGGAACGCTAAGTTCTTTATTTGGAATTAAGAGATTTGTAATAAAAATCACAAAGGCTCTTACGCGAGTAGGGGCTTACGTTCGATACCGCGGTTCGGGCTGCCCTGCGCATTTTTACTTTATTTTTTACTTTTTAATCGGTTAGACTACGGTACGTCGGGCACCATTGCCCCTTATACCTTCGTCGGACCTTGCTTTATTCAGTCATAGTATATACATGTCATTTCATTCCTACCTAGCTTAAACTAACTTAAGATATGTAACAATAAAAGGAATGTGTAACTACATGGCATTTGATTGTTCATATTAACTCAACACAACACTATCTTCGGCCTCTTGTGCCTCCTGGTGTTGCTGGCGTCGTAGTCCCATAATCCCACGATGCCTGGATTCGGGTGGGCCGTTAGTACCTTCTCTTGAGTCTTCGGGTGAATAGGACCGATGTGCTCTTCTCGGGGTTGATTCCGATGCGCCATCTGGTGTACCAATCCTCCAGGTCGTCCGCTGCTCTTCCTAGGATCCTCTCCACCTGGTGGATCTTGGTTGACTGGGCGAGGACTGCGGTGTCGTCTGCGTAGCAGGCTAGGACGGTTCCTTCGGTCTTTGGAAGATCTGAAACATAGATGTTAAAAAGCGTTGGGGAGAGTATCGAACCTTGAGGGACTCCCGCGGTGGTTCTTCTGGGGAACGATCTGCAGTGGGGCAGCCTGGTCCTGAAGCTTCGGTTGCTCAGATAGGATAGGATCATCTTTACCATGAGGAGCGAGATCCCACGTTGTAGCATCTTGAAGAGGAGTCCGTGGTGCCATACCTTGTCGAAAGCCTTCGAGATGTCCAGGAACATCCCTCCGGTGGACTTCTTCCAGTCGAATCCTCTCGTGATGTGTTCCACGACTCGGAGAGCTTGCTGGGTGGTCGAGTGGTTGGGGCGAAAGGCGAACTGCTCGTCCGGGAGGATCTTGAGTTCTTCTACCTCTTCTTGAAGTCGGATGTGGACGATCTTCTCCAGCAGTTTTTCCATCGTTGGTAGCAGGCTGATCGGGCGGTAGTTTTGCGGTAGCGATTCGTTCTTCATGGGCTTCGGGATCATCACCGTGTCCGCTTCTTTTCATCTGATCGGGAAGTGTCGGAGCCTCAGGGCTGCGTTGAAGATGGCCATGAGGTGTGCGAAGCCCTTCGGGGGGAGGAGCTTCAGCGCCTTGTTGGAGATGGAGTCTGGTCCTGGGGATTCTCTGTCCTTGAGCTTCTTCGTGATGGCCTGGATTTCCCTCGGCGTCGTGAAGCGGATGTTGCCTTCGGTGTTCTCGGCTAGGCGGGCCCTGACGGTCCGGTGGACGGCGGCGATGTGGTCCTGGTCTGTGTTTCGTTATTCCGGGCTGCATTGAAGTTCGATGGTCTCGGCGAACACTTCGGCTTTTTCGGCTTCTGTGTGGACGAGTCCGTTTCTTCCCTGCAGTGGTGGGACGAGCACGTGTTCCTTCCGTAGGGTCTTCACCATCTTCCAGTAGGATCCATCTTGCGTGTCGAGTGACTCCACTTTGGCCTTCCACGTGGAGTTGCGGTGTTCCTTGATGGCTGTCTTCACTTCGTGGTGCAATCGGTTCATCTCCCTCCTGTCGTCCGGATGTTGCGTCCTGTGGTAGGTTCTTCTGGCCCTGTTCTTCTCGCGGATCAGGTCCCTCATCTCCCTGGGTAGTGCGTAGATGTTTCCTCGGGTTGCTTCCGTGGTTCGTCTGGCGGCTTCCGCTGCTTGTAGGATGGCCTTGGTGATGCCCTCCACGGCGTTGTTGAGCTGTTGGACGTTGTAGATGGTTGGCACCGAGGTGATCTTCTCCGCGATGACTTCCTTGTATCTTCTCCAGATGATCGTGGACCGTTGTGCGGGTGTGGGCGGCTCCGGGATGCCCAGCTGGAGCAGGACTGGGTTGTGGTCGGAGCTGAGGTCCTCCACCGTCTCCATGTCGTGGTGCAGTCTCATGTTCCGGAAGAGGGCGATGTCCAGTACGTTCGGGTTGGCTCGGTTGGTCCATCCACGATGATGTTTCTCGGGCTGACGTAGTCTTCTAGTTGTTTCCCCAGCTGGTTTGTGATCCTGCTGTTCCATGTTTGGTGTTTCCTCCCACGATCGTTGGCATGTTGTCCTGGAAGAGGTCGTCCAGTACCCGCTCGTCGATGTTGGCTCCCGGTGGGTTGTAGACTGCCACGATCCTGATGAGGCCGGCTGTGCTGGTGATGACTCCTACGGCGGTGGTTTCCATCCTCTGCATCCTCGGTGTGGGCAGTGGGTGGTGGTCGATGGAGCTCTTGATGTAGATGGCCGTCCCTCCTCCTCTTTCGGTCAGCCTGTCCGTGCGGTGGAGCGTGAAGCCTGCTATCTTCGGGTTGTCGCATAGTCGTAGGTGGGATTCCGATACCAGTACCATGTCCAGGTTGTGGTGGTCCATGAAGGAGGCCAGTTCTTCTTTCTTGTTAAGAAGACCATTCGCGTTCCACATCGCGATGTGGAGGGCTGCTGGCTTATGGAGGCGTTTATCCATGAACGGTTCTTTCGGCGCGGATTGCCCTCAGGATCCTCATGGCAAGGGCGATGTCTTCGTCTTCTTCCGAGATGGTGGTGGTCTGGAGGGCTGCGGCTCTTGGGGCTGCTGCTGCTTGCGGTGGTGTTTCTGAGGCTGCTTGGGAGTAGCTGATGCCTTGTTCCACTCTCCTGGTTGGTAGTGGAGCTGGTGCCGGTCGTCTGGGGGCGGCGCGGCGCTGGTGTACCCTGGTGGTGTTCTTGGGGTGGGCAGGACATCCTCCGTAGTTGGCGGTGTGTGGTCCCTGGCAGTTGCAGCAGTTGGCTGCGGTGTCCCTGGACTTCTGGCAGGAACTGGTGTGTGGAAGCCCTCCGCACTTCACGCATCTGGCGATGGCGTGGCATCCGCTTATTGAGTGGCCGAACCGTTGGCACTGGTGGCACTGCCCGACTTCGTTTTTCTTGTGTGGGGATTCCACACGGATACCGAGGTAGCCGAGCGTCCTCATCTTGAAGATCTCCTTTGCTCTTGCGGTCTTGTCCAGTTGTACCAATTTTTTTTTTTTTTTTTTTTGTAGTTTGCTCATGCTTATGGTGTTAGTGATTACTTATTTTAGCTTTTGTGTATCTTGTCGTGGACTGTTCAGGAGTCCTTCTCCTCTTCAGCCCTGGTCATTCCCTTGTTGTTGGTGTTGCGCTGTTTTTGTTATTGTATTGTGTACAATCATGAGGTGCGTTAATTTTTGGTAATAAAAAAAAAGAAAAAGATTTAATTTTGGAATGTGAATTTGAGGCGGGTGTTGTGTGGTGATGCTTTGGATTGGTGTGTTCGTTGTGTGGGCTGTCCTGTTGTCGCTAAGGTTGCTTATCTGGAATAAACAGAAATATGTGTTAGTAAAGTGTAACACTGTCGATATTTACAGAACAGAGATTATGTAATTAAAAAATCGATACTAAATACTTATCTCGGGCGCCAGACTTCGATCCGGACCGTCGTGTGTTTACCCTAAAAGGGTAGCCACCTCCTGACTGTGTGAGAGGAAAACCCCCCACAAGTCAGTCGCAGATTCCACCTTAGCGAGTGCCTCTGCCACCTTACGGATGACAGGTAGGGCCTTCTTCATATTGAGCCCTCCGAGAAAGGTCAATAACGAGTCGAACTCTAAGGCAGATTGATCGGGCGGGGTAACGGTAGCGGCGGGAGCCACTCTCGGTACTTCCGCCTTCTCAGCCTTGCCTGCCGTCGCACGGGCGTAGCTGACTCCGGTCCGAGTCGAGGAGGGCGCCGGCGGTGTCCTCTTCGGCGGTCGCTGCGGTGCTTCCATCTTCTTCCGTTGCGGAGGTCGAGGAACTTCGGGCATCCACGGTAGCTGGGTGGTCCCCACCGCAGTTAACGCACTTAGCCCGGTCGGTACGGGGTAAAGTGCATTGACTGCTGTGGTGATTCAATTCAATTCAATTCAATATATATTTATTGTCCCATAATCGATATTTTACAAGTAGTATTTTATCGACATTCCTCCAGGTGTCCAATCAACGCCCTGTAGAAATGCTTACATTCCTGATTCAACAATAATGCTCCTTAACTAGGGTAGGGAAGGGCTCGCCGAGCTCCGGGGTAGTGTGAAACCCTGTGCAAGCAATCCTGAATCAAATAAAGAACACGCTGCTCCGCTTGCCTCCTCCCTCGTGTTACCTATATTAAGATGTTGGAGTCGTCGCCGAGGCGGCGGCTCCTCATCTGTACTGGGCTATTCCTCGTCCTTTAATTAAGGACACCGCAGGTGCCTGTACGGGCTATTCCGCACCCGTCCTAAATCGTATTGTCTAAGATGCGGCAATCGCATCTGTGCGTAAGCTAATCCTACGCCCGTTCCTACCTTCTTATCTTTAACTAAGCTACCTAGCGGCAGCTGTCCGCCGGATAATCCTGCGGCCGCCTATTCCTAATTTAAGAATTACTCTAAACCTGCTCAGATGCAGGTTGTGAAGCGGGCTGCCGCCTCCCGCCCTTATGTTCAGTTAATTTAGTAAAGCGGTGTGTGGTGGCTTGGGGTTTCCTTTCCCTTTTCCTTTCCCACGGACGTTTGGGAAACCGCGGGTTTTAAAAAAAAATTAATTAAAATGCCCAAAACAGGGGGGGCTTCGTCCCGCCCTTTTTTACAAAGGGACACCCCTGACGGGCCCCCACCGCCCCTTTCCCTTCTTTCCCCTTCCCAACGGAACCTTCCAAACCTTTCGGGTTTTAAATCCCGGGGTTTCCGGGCTCCGGGCCTCTCTTCCGAGGGGCCTCCCTCCCCTAAATTTGATCCTTCAAAAGGGCCCGGGGGGCTTTCCGCCGCGCCCCCACTTTTTCCTTTAAAATTTCCCAATTCGGGGGAAAAGAAATTTGGCACGGTAAAAGGCATTTTTGCAAAAAAAAATAATTTCCCAAACTTCGGTTTAACCCCCCGGTTTTCCAATTTAGAACCCCCCTTTCCCTTCGGGTGGGAACCTCCCCGTGGGGGGACCCGGCCGCCCTCCTAACCCAAAAACCCTCTGGCCTTCCCTCCCTCCCAAATTTGTGGGCTCGGGGCGGCCCGCCCCTTCCTGGGGCCCCGTCTTTTAAGGACCGGTTCCCCGTGCCCCGTTCGAGTGGGACGAAACCATCTGCTAAACCCCTTTCGCGCCAGAAACTTAGGAACGGCGGCCGCCGGTAACCCGCCCCACCTTTTAAGAATTTTCCCTTGAAAGGAACTGGCTTTAGCATGGCGTCCGCCCTACCCCCGGCCTTTTCCCTTTTTCCTTTCCGGCGTTGTGCCTTTTCAAACCCCGGGAAAACGGCCCGACCCGGGCTTCCCGGTCCATGCCCCTCCCAATTTATAAGGGAACATTTGTTCCCGCCCACAGTGGGGGCTTTTGCTGTTTCCACAAAAATTTCCGGTTCGAAAAAGGTCCCACCGGTTGGGCCTTCGCCCGTACCCCGCCCTTAAAAACCTTTCTAAACCCCTTTCCGCCCTCTTCCCTCCCACCCGGGTTTATTTAGACCCCGGGTCCTTTGGGCCGGCTAGGAAACCTTGAGCGGGCCGCCCCCCTCTCCAAAGCCCCGGTAACCAAACGGGGTGCCAATTGCCGGCTACCCGGTTTCCCGGCCGTTCGGGGCCCTTCCTGTCGCGAGTACCCGGCCCCTTCCCTTGGGCCGCTGCCGGTTCCCCCGTTTGTCATAGGCCCGGCCCAAAAAGTCCCTTGCAACCTTTGTTCCTGAACCGTTAAGGGCCGGGGTCTTCCGGTGGGTGCCGCAAAAGTTTTTCCGGTCCCTTTCCCAATTTTTTAAATTTTCCCCCTGCCCCCGTTCACCCGGCTGTGGGGCCCCTTCATAATATTTTGTGCGCTCCTAAAAAACCAATTAAGCGGCCGGGGCCCCTTTTCCCCCTTCTTTCCTTGGGTCCGTTTTAAAGTTCTTTCCGTTTACCCGGAACTTCAGGGACCCTTTTTTCCCTTCCTTCCCTTTCGACCCCCCTCCCGGGTTTTTCCGGGGTTTTGTTTCCCCAATACTTCCGACCCGCCCGTTAAACCCGGTTTAAATGGGTCCCCACGGAAACTAACTTTTCAAGGGAAAGGCGTTTTTTAAACCGGTTATTGGAATTTTAAAAGTCCGGCCGTTTCCATTAGGCGCCCATCCCGGGGCGCCCCGGCCATGGTTTAATTTCCTCCAATTTTTGGGCCCGTCCCCCGGGACCTCCGGTTTCCCCCCCTCCCCCTCGTTTCAAATTAGGCCGGGTCCCTTCGGGGTGCCCCCGGCCCGTTCTGTTTAAATCCTTGGGTCTTGTTCCCTCCCCTTTCGGGGGACCCCGTTTCAAAAACCCTCGGTCGGCGTAAAACGGGTTAACCCCTCGCCCGGGCCCTTTAACTTCCCGAAAAGCCTTCCTTTCCCTTACTTTCTTTTCCCCGAAATCCCCCAAATTTTTTACCCCCCTTTTCCCGGGGTTTTTCCGGCGTCCTTTTTTCCCAGGGTTTTCCCCGGGCCCTGGAAAGGGAAACCTTTATTGGGGTAAAATTTTTTCCGGCGTCTTTCTTCCCCCGGATGGTTTCGGGGTTTTGTTTTCCCGTACCCCCGGGAATTCCGAAAACCCGAGTTTAAAACTTCCCCAGCCACCGGCGTTTCTACCTTTTAACGGCGCCTTGGGATTCTGCCGGGTTTTTTCTCCCAGGTTTCAATGGGAAACCCTCCGGCCCGGAGCCCCTTGCCGGTCCCGCCCCCGTTTTCGTTCCCTTTCCTTTTCCCGGTTTCCCCGGCTCTTGTTTCGGGGTGGAGCCCTTTCCCAAAATTAGCGGCCCCGGGTTCAAACGCCTGTCGCATCGGGCCGCTTCCCCCGTCCCGTTTACCCCGCTCTTCCTTTGCTTACCCGGGGCTTTCCCCTTCCCAAAAGGGTCCTTTCCCCGGGTTTTTGGGTTTTTTTACCCGCGTCGCTTTATTTCTTCCGTTTTCCTTGTTTCTTATTGGCGAAATTTTTTCCTTTCTTCTTTCTTCCCCCAAAGTGTCTTGTTTTTGGGTCCGGAAAATTCCCCTTCCAAGGTTTCAGTTTCCGGCGTCCCCACGCCCTTTCCCGTGCCCTTTTTGGGACGAACCTTTTGGGCCGTATTTCGGCTCGGGAATTTTGGCGCCCCTCCCGGGACCGGCCTGTTTGTTTAAAATTTCCAATTCCCCCTCAAACCCCGTGAACTCTTCCCCCCCTTTCGCCCCGTTTCTTACCCCTTTTGACCTTCGCGTCGTTTTCCGAGTTTTGGATCCTTTATTTTGCGGCGCGTTTCACTTCGTTCCCCTTCCGCGAAACCCCTTCCTTTCTTCCCGTTTCCACGGGGTTCGTTCTTTCGGGACCTTAATTCCCTTTTAGTGTGTTTACCCGGGATTTTCCTGATTTTCCATCGCCTGCCCTTTTTTCGTGGGCCCCCCGGGTGATGCGTTTTAAATTGCAAAATTTCCCTGTCCCCTTTTCCCGAACCGGCGAATTTCCACTTCGCCTCCGTTCGTTCCTCCGGTTTAAACCGCCCGTTTTTGTTTCCGGCCCACATTTTTTTCGCCTTTTATTGTTCGTCCATTCGCCGCAACTTTCACGTTCCCGTGGGTTCGTAACTCTTCCCCCTGGGCCGCTGGTTACCTGTTATCGTTTCCTTTTTTTTCCAAACCTTGGTTTCCTGGGCCCCAAGCGTTCCCGTTTCCTCGTTTTTGTTTATGGGTTAACTTCCTTTCCCCTGCCCGCGTTTTTGCCTAGTCCCCAACGGCCCTTAGTGGGTTTCCGGCGACTTTTATTGTTTTAGCGCCTAGCTTTGGGATAACTCGCTTTCCCCGCTATTCGATCAAATTTGCCCCCGTGGTTCGTTTTAAACCCTTTTTGGGGGAACCTTTTTTTCCCGCGGACACTTGTTCCGCGGCGACATTCCCTGGGTTTCGGGTTACTTCGCCCTTTTTCCCGGAAATTCCTATCCCCCGGGCCCTTCTGGCCCCCGGGTTACTTTTTGTTTCCCAAAGTGGTTTTCCAACCCCGCTCCCATAAACAACCTCTTTCTAAACCTTTCCGGGCCCCGGGTGAAATTCCCAAAGTTCGCGGGGGTTTTGCGCCCCTCCGCCTCCCCAAAAATTTTCCTTTTTCCCTTTTACCTATCCTTTCCCCTTTTTCTACCGGGGTTCCCCGTAAATGTTATTTTTTTATTTTTGGCCGGGTTTATTTCCCGCTACCTTTCTAAAGTAACCCTTTCTTTTTTTTCCCCCTTAAGGCCGGTCTCTTGGACGTCGCGTCTTTCCGCGCCCTTTCCCGCAATTACAATTACCCCTTGTCCTCTGCCGACCTTTTAACCTTATTTTCCGCCGCATTCCCTTTCTTTTAACATTTTCCCTACTTCCTCCGGCTTTCCCCGAATTGCCATCACGCTCCTAAACCTTCCTTTAACGGGTGGGAATTTCCGTTCTGCGAAGGGCCCGCCAAACCAATTCCCTAATAAACCCTCCCTAAGCTCGGTGTAGAGCACCCATTTCCCTGTCTTGAGCTTGTTCTTTTTCCTGTAGATTTAATTTCGCGATCCTTTTTGCCTACCGCCGTTCTTAATTTCGATAACCCTCTTTACCCATTTTCCCTACTTCTCGGCGTGCCCCTATTGCCACCAAACGCTTTGACCCGTCTTCCGGTTCTGAAGGCGCGGACAAAATGCTAATTTGACTAAACTTTTCCGGTGTAGGCCAATTTTCCTGTCGGCGTCTTCCTCCGATAGATTAATCGTTTCCTTTCCCAGCCGTCCTAATTCGGATATTCATCCTTTTTCTCGTCGCTATCCCTTCCCCGCCACTGGGCCGTTTCGGAACTAGCCGTATAGCTACTATTTCCTGATTCCCAATTTTCCGTCGTTTCCGGATCCAGGTTAAACGGTTTTCCGTTCCCTCCCGTTGAAATCATCACTATCGCCCTCCATGTTTTTGAAAGTTTTTTGTAGATTAACCGTACAAAAACCGGGGTGACCACGTTAACGCCTATCCTTTGCCAATTGCTTTCCGTTTTCTTAATTAATTTTGTGTTTCTATCGGAAAATTAAAAATATATTTAAAAGCGACCGGAAAAAAAAAGGGGATAACTTTGTACCACTTTAAAGAATCGGATTGGTTCAATTAAAATATAAGGAAAAAGATGGCGACCAAACCCAAGCCTTCACCCTTTGCCACCCCTGCAGTTATGTACTTAAATTAAACTATTTTAGAATTTACTTGTGCTGTACAAAAGAAATCTGATAAATGTATTTAAATATTTGTATATTTTATAAAATCAAATATTTAGTTTATAAGAAATTTCAGCGGCGTGGGTTTGCGTGACCACGCCAATTTCTTTTCTAAATTACTGAAAATATGCGTTTTTCCGATAAAACAACCAAAATTCTATCCAAAATCTACACTAAAACGACAATAAAACGTATCTATCCGTAAATGCTATTCCCTATCCTACAGTTAAAACAATGATAAATTTGAAAACTTACTCCTGTTTCTTCGGAAACCGTAATTTTCACTTTTAATCCTAACTGCTGGGCCACTTTTCACTTTATTTATTAAAATATAGTCACTATTTGTTAACACAGTCACAATCAGTTAAAATGTTCACAAATTGGTATAAAATCGTCAAACTTTCACCCAAGCGCGAGCTCCCCAAACACGTCTGATCGGAGTGAAAGTCGAACGCGAACGGCAGCGGCGCGCGGCGGTGCTGCGGTTGCCTCGGCTGGCGGGGCGACGTCTTCTGCGGGCGGAACTGTCTTCTTCGGCCTTCTCCTCTTCTGAGCGGTGGCGGCTGGTGGCGCGTCCTTGGTTCCACGGAAGGGACAGAAGCGACGGTATTGGCGGTACTCGTTGATGGTAGGTTACCCGGCTTGTAACCGTACCATACCCGTTGGTGTCGCTGGCGTCCCCAAATGCGGTGTCGATCCAGAGGCAGTCGTCGTCGTCGTAACCTCTCGGCCCGGTCTATGGCGCGGCATCGTTGGGTTGATACCGGCCGGTAAATCGAATTAAACTAAATTACTAGTTAATTACAGAGTAATTAGTTCTAATTTAACGACCTGCTCTGATCGGAAACCAGAACAGGAATGGGTTGGAATGTAGTTTCTTTCATATATGTTCTAAAAGAAATATATATTTAGAAATGGTACTCTTACTTGGTCCTCGTAGGTTAGCTGCTGTTGGGCCCTGGCTTCTTGCGTACTTTGCTTTCAATAAAATGTCCTAAAAGAACAATATATTGAAATTGTAGATGCTGATGTTGGCCTTGGTACTGCTTTAGTTGCTCGTGCTTAAGAGTTGCAATGAAAATCGAAGAGCTCTTGGCTTGGTAGAGGCTTACGTTCGAATACTCAAACAGCTCTGCGCATTTTTTTTTTTTTTTAACACGTTTATTAAAGATTTTAGATATTAACAATTTATGGATATTACATTTTCACTTAATACTATATACAATATAAAATACTAAATATAAAACGTGTATGGTTTGTGCGCTGCTCAGGAGTCTTCGTCTCTTCAGCGCGTGGAAGTGCGTGGATTGTTGGTTTTCGTGTGTTGGAACGCCTGATGGCGGTGTTGAGTGCTTGTTGTTGGTTATTCAAAAAAAAGGGGTGTTGTGTGGTGTTGCGTTTGGATTGGTGTTTCCTTTGTGGGCTGTCCTGTTGTCGCTAGGTTGCTTATCTGAAATAAAAGAAATATGTGTTAGTAAGTGTAACACTTCGATATTTAAAACAGAATTAGTAATTAAAAATCGATACTAAATACTTATCTCGGGGCCAGACTTCGATCCGACCCGTGTGTTTACCCTAAAAGGGTAGCCACCTCCTGACTGTGTGAGAAAACCCCCTTCATATTGAGCCCTCCGAGGAAGGTCAATAGGAGTCGAACCCTAAGGCAGATTGATCGGGCGGAGTAACGGCGGCGGAGCCACTCTCGGTACTTCCGCCTTCTCAGCCTTGCCTGCCGTCGCACGGGCGTAGCTGACTCCGGTCCGAGTCGAGGAGGGCGCCGGGGTGTCCTCTTCGGCGGTCGCTGCGGTGCTTCCATCTTCTTCCGTTGCGGAGGTCGAGGGAACTTCGGGCATCCACGGTAGCTTGGGTGGTCCCCACCGCAGTTAACGCACTTAGCCCGGTCGGTACGGGGTAAAGTGCATTGACTGCTGTGGTGATCACCGGCGCACTTCACACAGCGTGCTGCCGCCCTGCAGCAACGCTGTGGGGAAACCTTGACACCGGTGACACTGCCCGATGTCGGATTTCCGCCTCAGGTCCTCGACGGTGACTCGGAGGCGGGCGACGTGCTTCACCTCCGGATCCTCTTCTTGTCCTCCTCGCTCGGTAGGTGTACCAAAACCAGGGGATCGTTCGGCCTCGCTGCTTCATCCTGAAACAAGAAACTGTATTAATTCCTTGCGTCGTCAAATCGGAGCTTACATCCGCTTCGGATAGCTCTACGGGCACGCCACGTATTACTACCTTGGCAAGACGCTCGCTCCTTGCCTGATAGGTGTGGTACTGCGTACCACACTTATCGAACCTCATCAGCCTGTCTCGGTCCTGGGGAGGCAGGCTGTATCCGATTCCCTCGAAGGTTGCCTTGGCCCTGGTGAAGGCGATCTTCTTCCGGTCGAGTTCGGGAGAAAGCAACCCAGTTCTCCCTCTGACGAAGGATTACCGGGGTACTTTCTCCCTGGTCTCTTTGCGGCGGTCTGCTCCATCGCTGTGGCGGTGTCCGTTACTGCTCCAGGGCTTGGTACAGTTGCTCGTCGGTGGGGCGTAGGCGGGCGGACGGTCCTTCTTCGGCCTCTTCTTCTGGCCACGAAGTCATCGGGGCTGGTGGATCCAGGACGGGGTCTTCCTTCTTCTCTTCGGCGGCTACGCGGCTTGGGCGGCGGTGCTGCTCTGGTTGTTGCCTCGGCTGGCGGGGCGACGTCTTCTGCGGGCGGTGGTGTCTTCTTCGGCCTTCTCCCTTCTGAGCGGTGGCGGCGGTGGCGCGTCGCTTCTGGCGCCCTTCCACGGAAGGGACAGAAGCGACGGTATCGGGCTGGCGGTACTTGTTGATGGTAGGACCCGCAACCGTACCATACTCGTTAGTCGCTGCGTCCCCTGAAATCCCGGTGTCCCCGAGGCACCGTCGTCGTCGTAGACCTCTCGGCGGTCTATGGCGCGGCATCGTTGGGTTGATACCGGCCAAAGAATTAATAAATTACTAGTTAATTACAGAGTAATTAGCTCAATTTAACGACCTGCTCTGATCGGAAACCAGAACAGGAATGGCGCATTATTCAAAGTCAGTTGTTTTATACACGAAATTAATAGCTTTAGAACACAAGGACTGAATTTTACTCCACGCGGCCCATTAAATTTTAAAATTGGCGTGGGCGGATTGGGAGTTTTAAAGAAGTGGCCATTATCTATTCAAAGTATACCTATAAAAATATTGAAGGTAAGTTCAATTTGTGTCTAAAAGACCTAAGGATTTTTTTGTCGTTTAGCTTATAGATATACCTTAACTTCCCCGGGACAGCTTAGGGCTTCTCCTCTTCAGCCCTGGTCTGCTTCCTTCACTTCATAAGTGTTGAATTGGTTGGTTCAATATTGTGCTGTTTTTGAAAAAGTTTATATATATATATATATATATATATATATATATATATATATATATATATATATATATATATACATTAGGTTTATTGGTGTTGGTTTAGTGGGTGTGTTGGTGTTGTGGTTTCCGTTGGCCTTTTCCTTTGCTGAGGCGTCATCGGTGTTGAGGGTCGGACCCATTTCCATGTGTTTCGTATCGTTGTTGGGGTCAGATTTATTTCCATATGCCATTAGGTTTATCGTTGTTGGTGTCGGATTTTCCATTTATTGCCATTTCCCATTTCCACTGGTCGTCATCATTTACAAACAAGGGGTAGCTTTATCTAAGTAGGGGTGGATCATGAAAGTCTTGGTAGGTCGTTTAGTAATTTGTTAGTATGCTGGTAAGTGTTTAAATTTTCCTGGGTTTCGGTTGTATAGTCTTTGCTTGTGTAGTATGTAGTTTTAAGTATGTTTTAGTTGCATTTGTATTGCCGTGCACTCTGTGGTTTTGAATTTTGTTTGTAGGTCTTGATTCTGTCGACGATAGGTTGTATGTCTGCTGTCTGTATAGTCAAGTCGTTGGGGAGTCTGTAGTCTAGTCCATGGATGGTTCTTAGTATATTACGTTCCCGCGATGGATTGTAGGTTATTGGGTTTGAGGAGGCGTACAATGGCGCACGGTAGTCGATTAGGGGCCTCATGTATGTTTTGTATTGTGTTGTAAGGTTTTGGGGTGGCCCCCTGTCGCGTCCTCGTAATGCTTTTAGTAAGTTTGCGCGGTTCCGTACGTTCAGGTTATTTTGTGTCTTGGTTCCAGTTAAGGGTATTCGTGGGTAATCCCTAAGTATATTATTTTGTCTTGTGGATGTAGTTGTATGTCCCTTAATTGTAGGTTGATGTTGTCTGATGTTTGTCGAGGTTGTCTTGTTTTTGTCGGAAAGTATCGTTTGGGTTTTGTTTTAATTCTCCATTTGTTCGCCCAGTTGGAGAATTCTTGTAATTGTTGGGACAATAGTCTTTCCTTTTCCTTTTCCGGTTGGTCCCCACATCGCAGTGTCGTCTGCTTGGGTCATTGTAATGTTTAGGGGGTTTGGAATGTCGTGATAAATTAAGTATAGGAGTGGTGCTAAGGTCGAACCCGGTACGCCCGCTGTTGGCGTGAACGGCTGGGATTGTAGTGCCTTCCTGAACGTCCTGTCAGACAGGTATGAAAGAAGGAGGGACGAAGTGTATTGGAATGTTGAGCGGATTTTGTGGATTAGTCCGGCGTGCCAGACTTTATCGAAGGCCTGTTTGATATCAAGGAAGACTGCCGGCAACAGGATTGTTGGTTGAGTGATCTGGAGACTTCAGTGTGGAGTTTGAATAATGGATCATGGCATGAACGGTTAGGTTAAAGCCGAATTGGCTATCCGGGATGAGGTTGTTAGCTTCGGGTAGTCTCAGCCTTCTGGATAGAATGGTTTCTAGGCCTTTGCCCATGCAGTAGGGAGATGGGTCTGTAAGAAGAGGGTTTGTAGGGTCCGAACGGGTTTGGGTCATAATTGTGTTTGAAATTTTCCAAGTTTAAAAGAGAGGATAAGCAATTGTAAATTTGCGAGAGTAGGTGATGGCGTTCGGCGGAGTTTACCAGTATTAGTCAATTTGTGGGAGCTGTGTTTTGCCTTTTTGAATATGTCTGTTAGGTCTGGGGATATCGGCATTAAGAAGGGATCGTCTTGTGTTAGTACAAGTGGGGCTTCATTTCTCTGTCTCAGTTCTCAAGGTTTTGTTCTAGTTGGGTTTAAATTCGTCATCAAATAATGGGTCGTCAGGGGTAAATGTGTCTTGGAGATGGAGACTGAAAAGGGGCCTTCTTCTGGTCTGTGGTGATCACGTTGCCTTGGAGGTCGAGTAAGTGTGATCGTGGTCCTTTTTGTTTTGTAAGGACCTTAAACTTGTGCCAAAATTTGGGCCATTTTGTAATCTAGGTCCGATGTTATACGTATCCAGTTTTCCTGAGTGTAGCGGTTTGTTTCTAGTCGTATTTTTTGCATTGAGTCTGTTATACTCTGTTTTGAGAACCGGCCGGCCTTATTATTGTCTGTATATGTCTTTTTGTTTGATCATTGTTAGGATATATGGGGGAGGTTTTCGTTAATATCTATGGTTTTGGTCGGGATGCTGTGTTTGTTGTGTCGGTTATTAAGGCGTCAGTTCACGTACGGTGTCGTCAATGTTCTGAGCTGTGTCTAGAATGGGCTGGTAAGTTGTTGGCTATGTGTTGGCAAATAAGTCCCAGTTTGCATTTTAAAGTCCGTCTTGTAATCATTGTTGGTGTTTGGAGGTGCTGGTCCTAATGTGGTATTAATCAGTAGTGGGAGGTGATCAGATGTTATAGTAGTTCCCAAGTGGCATTGGTTGCTGAAATATTGTATGAGTGGTTCGGAGCATATGATGTGGTCTATAATGGAGGTTCCTGGAATCCGTGGGCAATGTGTTCTGCTCCCGAGGGCAGGCGGGGTTGTTGGTTAGTATGACCGTTTGGGGTATGTCACCGAATTGTGTGTCTTGGTTCAGGTCCCCTAAGAGTACAGCATTAGGAAGGTCGGCGATAAACCCAAAAGTTCTTCGGATAGGGTGTTTATCCCGGTGGATTATAATAGGAGATGGCTATAATTGGGTGGCTGGGAGGTGTATCGTGGCCGCTACAACCCAGGTGTTGTAGTTGCTGGGAGAAGATGGTTGCTGGATATCTGGTGTATTAAGTGCTGTACCCGGGCCCCTTTGGTTATTGTTGAGGAAAGTGTTTATTGTGTAATTTAAGGTGCCTCGTGTATGGAGTTTCTGTAATGGCGAGAATTTGTATTTTGTCGTTTGTCAAAGTTTTTGAGCAAGGGACGTTTGACGAATCCCTTGCGTTAACAGTTCTATTGTTAAAGCCATTTAAATGGGTTAGGATCAGGATGTTGTTGAGATGGATGTGTTAGGAATGGACAAAGGGTCGGAACGTGACCCGAGAAGCCATGGAATACACGTGCCGGTCCAGGTACGCCATCGCTGCCCCGGTCAATCATTTTCAAGACAAGCTCGCTTGTCGGGAAAGACGCACGAGTGAAGGGCGCCCAGGAATTGGTCTATCCGCAAAGTGTTACCTTCGTCTACTTGGTAGTGGAGTTGGTTGCGGAGGGGTTTTCAAAGCGGGATGCTGCCGCTTTGAGGGAGAAGAAGGATTCTTCCGCTTCTCAGTCAAAACTGTAAGTTGCGTGGGAGCCCCGCAGTTGTTAATCTTGGCGTAAACGGATGGGCAGGATTGGCTTTTGTGGTTTCCACCACAGGAAGGACATTTAAAGGCTCTTGGAGTTGGACGTCTTTGGTGTTGCGGGATGGAGCTTTTTGGTATTGGTTTTGGGATTTGGGATGGCTCACATACGGTGCCTGGAACATCCAGACCCCACGTCCAGGCAATCGAGGGTGGATTTGGAATCGGTTGATTCGGATTAGGGATGTGGGACCGGTGATTTTGGAGATGAGGATTTGGGGTAACATGTGGAAGGTCAATGGAATCTGTGATTTCGGTCATGGGATGTCCTGGTCAACTGGATGACACAGGAAAAAATTTGGTCTAGGCTTATCAGAGGTAAGGGAAGGTCTAGGGCCGGTGAGCTAAAAGATGGAGGGGTACCGGTGTTGTATTTTTGTTTGGGTTTCCGGACTGGTTAGGAGAATTGGTGATAAGGAGCGCGGTGTGGTTGTGGTTGAGTTTAAGCTCAGTAACGGTAGGTTTAGGGTTAGAAGGGTTTGGTAGAGCTGTTTTGGGATTTGATATTGGTAGGGATGTTGCGGATGCAGTATTTGATTTGGTTAGTTTGGTTGAGGAAGAGGAAGTTGAGGAGGTGCGGGTAGGGAGGTAGAAAGTATTGGATGCGGTTGGAGATGGGATGGTCATCGTCTGCGTCATTGTCGGTGTCATTTTAGCAGTTATTGTTGCGTGTGGTGGTGTGGAAGTAAGTTAGGTTGTGGTCGGTAGTTGGTGTTGTCTGCGTCGTATGTGTCAGCTTACGTTATAGGTCCGGTATAGTTGGAATGTCGGTAAAGTCGGTAAGACGTCGGGTGGTCTCAGTTCCTTATTGTCAATTCGTCGGGGAGGTGAAGGGGGAGAGGTTTGCCATTTTAATGGCAATTTTATTGGTATTTGACGGGATAGAAGATTTTTATCAAAGTGTATTTCGGAAGATTAAACCTCACCGAAATGCAGCCTCACCCGCCGGGTAAAGGCAAGTTGAGAGTTCTGTTCGATTGGAGGGCAGTTGTTAATTAGTTCAATAAATGTACAAAATTTCTAATTTTATTAATTATAATTAATTTACCTAAATTATTAATTGTCCTTTCTACCAGTCCGTTGAATTTTCTAACGTTATTCTTCAACTGAGCGACACCGGATGGAACAAGATGGCCGCCGATGTCTTCCTTTCTTCTCCGCTGTCGGTCCCCTTATAAACCGTTAAATATCCTGTTTGCATGGCAGTGACAACTGCTGATTGGACCGAAGTTTCGTGACCTGCAGACGACGGTTAAAACGATATGCGGTAGGACGAAATCGACAGACGTTTGAATCGCGTTCGAAAGATCTGAAGGATAGCGATATCCTCACTGTTTTAAACCTTTTACGCAGACGTTATTTTGTTAAATGTTTACGAACTCCATTTCAGAGTAAAAAATTGTTACTATTAAAATTTAAAAGACATTACTTTTTTAATTTACTGATAGTATATATCTTACGTACACAACGATTATTTCTCGTAGTTGTAAACACTAAAAATTAGAAGTTATTCACATTTGTTGTGTTATTTTAAAGTAAATAAAAATGTATTTTCTCAATATCCGCACTAAGGGAAACAAGAGATCAAAACTGATTGTTACAAAAACGCATTGAGCAGATACGAGGCTTGCAGTACACTTTTTGATTACAATTGGTTGCAATTGGCTAATATTAAAAACTTCATAAAACTTCGATTACGCTTTGTACAAACTATTTATTAATTTTAAAATAACGAAAAACGAAAACTCTTATTTAACAGTTTGTAGTTTTTTTGATGTCAAGAACCCAAAAGTTACCATTTTAAAGAGAAACTTATTACTTTAATGGAAAGAACACAAATTGGAAACACCAGGTCCATAGAGCAAACTAAGCACTTCATAAAAACAAAAAATCACTTCTACGTAAAATGTCCACGACAAACAATATATAAAAAAGAATAACTTGATATGGAGAAATATATTATCCCTTTTTAAACGGAAATCATTTTCTTAAATTCGATACAACCCCAAGTCTGGTCTTTAATCATTAACTTTTTGGGAATCGCTGACCGCAAACAAACAACAACACAGTCTAGTTACATTTAACTAGACGCCATAACTGTTCATTATCCTAATTGGTTTCAACCATTCTACTTAAGCCAAAAACTTAATACATATGAAAAGTCTAACTCGAAAATCAACGGATGGATTGCCTTATCCAAGCCTGTTTCTACGAAGTCTTATCTGGAAATTTGATATTTAAGCTCATTAATCCAAACGGTGCCTATCTGGAAAGAACTTTAAAAGATGTACCTTACACTGTAATATCTGAATACGTTTCTTCATTAAATTTTTTATATGGCGCAATCCCAACTTGATTTAACCAAATTAAATACGAAATGTATTTCTATAAATGCCACAGTCAAACTCACTTGACGAGCACGGATAAAACGAGATTCTGGATATAACGATATCGTAGGTAAATGATTGAAATTGATTGTTTTTAATTTTTCTCGCTTATTACGTTCACGTTTCACGGTAAAGACGAGCAAATTTCAAATTTTATATACATACTAAAACCCTTCAAGTAAATATTTGTTTAGAATTTTTGGGTTTCCGTAATTCGTTTCCAGAAAAGACGCATTTTAAAAGACTTAAAATAGATTAAAAGAGATAACCTACTGCAAGAATTCCTTATGCCTTCCGGCTTACCAATTGTACACATTGTACCCATTTTATAAATGAATGCAAGGTTTTGGAGTTGTTCTTTTAAGACTTGAGGTTGAAAAATGGCTTCAATAAAACCAAAACACTTTCAATTCCAAAAAAGTTGAGATAATTCGGGAACTAGAAAATGGTACAAAATTCCCGACGTGCAAAATATATGGTTTTATCATCATGTCAACGTTTGGAAAAACAGAAAAACTACACTTGCAGCAATCGGAAACAATTTAACTGAGGTGAAAAAATTAAAAAAGTGTACTAGAGATGATATTGATAAAGCGCTAATTGTGTGGTTTAAAAACCAAAGAAGAGCCGGTTTACCCACTAATGGGCCCATTTTAAAAGCGCAGGCTGAGAAGTTCGCGGAAAAAATAAATTATGCAGACTTTAAGTGTAATAATGGGTGGATTGATCGCTTTAAAAACCGCAATAACATTGTGTATGGAAAAATAAATGGTGAAGCGAAATCAGTGGACACTAACGTTACAGGTGAGTGGTTAAAATGTGTTTGGCCGGAATTACGACGAAAATTTAAAGATGAAAACGTCTACAACGCCGACGAAGCCAGATTATTTCTCAATTTAACGCCAGATACCACTTTAAAATTTAAAATGAAAAATGTATTGGTGGAAAAACGTTGATAAATCGTCTCACTGTTTTAATTTGCGCCAATATGACGGGAAGTGACAAAAAAAAATTGTTGGTAATCGGAAAATCACGAAACACTCGCTGTTTTAAAAATGTTAAGTGCCTACCAGTTGACTACACCTGTAACAAGAAAACTTGGATGACATCTACAATTTTTGAAGAGAAAATTAGAAAATGGGATGATAAACTACGACGTAACGATCTTAAAATAAGCGTGTTAGATGCAATTCGCCTAATGAGTGATGCGTGGAATAATGTGACCCCACAACAATTCAGAACTGTTACAAAAAAGCTGGTTTTGTTTCTGCTGTAAATGAAAGTTTCGAAGAAGAAGACGATCCTCCTTTATCTACTTGGTTAGAAAGTAGAGACATCAATAATTTTCAAAATTACGCGTCCATAGATGACTACGTAGATATTGATGCCGATGTGATTACTTCGGGTTTAAAAACTGACGAAGAAATTATACAAGAAATTACAGAACGGGAAACTGAAAGTGATGGAGGTGATGTAGACAGTAAGGAGTGTGGTAAACCCATTCCTGTTACACTCGCTAAAGCAGGCGACGCATTGGTATTATTGACGCGGTTTTTTGAAGAAAATGGTAGTAGTGAACAAATATTTAAATTTATAAGTGTTTTAGGAGGTAGTCTCAATGATGTTAAATTTGAACCAAAACGTTGATAAAATAAATGAAATTTTAATTCTCCTAATGCTTAAGGGATACCCGCTTTTTAATGCAAAATAATGTATTTTTATGCATAATAAAAAATATTTTTAAAAATATAGTATCCTTTTTAATTTTAGAGTTTCTGGATGTAACGTTTAACGGATATAACGAGCAAAATTAGCAGTCCCAGAGATCTCGTTTTAACCGAGTTTCACTGTAGTACAAAAATAACAACATTTATTCTAACAAAACTAATAAGGTACTCAAAAAAACTCCTTTACACTCTTGACACGAAATTAAGAAAAAATTGAACAAAAACCAACTTATCAACAGGGTGATCCCTTAAAATTTACCCCAGGGTGACAGGTTTTTTATTTATCTCAAACATGCACTATCGTTAGAATCGTTAATCATTTGGTGCCTCAAACAGTTCAGATTATATGTAAAGAAACTATTCTAACATAATCAAGTTTTAAATTATTTTAATAATTAAATTATTTTTCTTTTATTTTTTGCATATAGTTTTAAATCAGTTAAATTAAAGTATATATGACGGAACATCAGAATTAGTTCAAGAACATGAATTGAGTGCGCAAAATTTTGCAACTTTGACATATTATAACTAAACCTTAAATTATGTTATAAAATTAAATATCAAAATCAAACTGTTCAAAATTAGTATTCGTATCCATCTTTTTTATTAATCGAATCAGATTTTTCGAACTTATTTTATCTCTCTTCAAAAGAAACGTAAAAATACTCCCTAATAAAGTTCTTTTCACTTGCTGACAGGATACATTCAAAAACTTTTAATGTGTATTTAACTCCAGCAACAATTATTATTTCACTAATAACTGTAAAGTGTTCATTAAAGTTTTTTTTTTTTTTTTTTTTGGTTAGTATGCTCATGCTTATGGTTAGTTGCTTATTATTTTTCTTTGCTTATATTCTTATCGTAGACTGCTCAGGATTCCTCCTCTTCAGCCCTGGTCATTCCATTGTTGTTGGTGTTGCGGTTTTTGTAATTGTGTGGTTGACAATCATGAATGTATTATTTTGGTGTAAAAAAGGAGAATTATTTATTCTTGATGTTTATTGGTGTAAAAAAGGATTAATTATCGGTTTGAATATTTAGGTTTAGGTTTGCGTGTGGTTAAGTGTATAGGGTGAAGTGTGATTGATTCGTTGGCCGGTGTCCTTGCGTGGTCGTTATCCAATTGACGGGGGATGCGGAGTGCATATGGGGTATTGTCGAGGGCCTCTTCTATCTCCTCGGGATGTCGTCCAATAATTGGGTTAGGATCGCGGAATGTTTAAATTTGCGCTTGGGTTTTTGCGCGGAATTTGGGAGGTTGGTAGGTGTAGGAAGTTGTGAGGATTTCCTTGGTTGGGATGGTGTCGCCGAAAATTCTTTTGTGTGTAAAGTTTTTCTGGAGTGTTTGGATTCTGTGTGATTGATGGTATGTTTGCGTGTTGTGGGAGGTCGCTGGGGTACCTGAAGGGTAGCCCTGTATACGTCTAAAGATCCGGCGTTCACAGGATGCTATATCAAAAGGTGGTTTTTATGTTTGTGTAAATTGGTGCTCGGAAATCCATAACAGGGCGGATGTAGGTTTTGTATGTGTGTTGAGTGTTTTGGGGTGGCAACCTCTGATTCGACCCCGGAGGGCGCCCAGTAGGTTTGCACGGTTTCTAATTCTGTTTAGTGTTTTCCTGACATCGGGGAGCCAATTGAGTGTTCTCGTGAATAGGATGCCTAGATATGTAATTTGGTCTTGAAGGGGATTCTCTCTTGGTTTATGGTGATCGAGACATTTCTGGAGGATAGGTTTGGGAATTTATCTTCGACGTAGTTAGGGTGGTGGAAAAGGATGGCTTTTTTGAGGGGTTAATAGAGACTCTCCACCGGTTGGCCCAGTTGGAAAAGTTCTGGGGTTTTGGAAATGCGGTTGGAGGCCGTTTCGCTGTTCCGATTAACCGACCAGAAGGCGGTGTCATCTGCAAACTGCGCACGACTACTCCGGGTTGGGTGACTTGAGGGATGTCTGAAGCGAAGATGGTGTAAAGGATGGGGGCTAAGGCAGAACCTTGCGGAACGCCCGCTGAGGGTTGGAAAGGATCTGAAGGTTTTTCCCCTTTTCACCCTGACCGAACGATTGGTCAGGTAGGAAAGCAGGAGTTTGGAGAAGGTTTCGGAATGTTCAGGTTTCGGATTTTTGAAGGAGACCGGCGTGCCAGACCCTGTCAAATGCTTGCTTAATATCCAAGAACACAGCCAGATTGCATTGCTTGTGGTTGAATGCTCTGGTGGTTTCGGTAAGCAGCTTCAACAAGGGATCGTGACACGTTCGGTTTGGACGGAAGCCGAATTGGCTATTAGGAAGAAGGTCGTTAAATTCTAGGTGTTCCCTGAGCCGCCTGGCTAGAATTTGCTCGAAGCATTTTCCGAGGCAACTCAGGAGGGATATGGGTCTATAGGAATTAGGTGAGGTTAGGTCGGCGTGAGGTTTTGGTATCATGACGGTGGAGGCCGAAATCCGTCGGGGAAGTGTGCGAGGGTTAGGCATCTGTTATATATTTTTGGAAGTTGGAGGCATGGGTCGGGTGGTAAAGATTTTTCTATTCAGGCCGTCGTGGCCTGGGGCTGAATTTTTTTAAAATCAATATTGATTTGGGAATTGGGGCATTAGAAAGGACTTGGTTATCTAGTAGGGGTTCAAAGAAAAGGTTCGGAATTCCTCGAGGCGGTTCTCGAGGAATTCCTTGAACACAGGATTGAATTGGGGATCATTGGGGATTGGAATGTGGATTGGAGGTGCTGACCAAAGAAATCGGCCTTTCCTTGGTCGGAGGAGATTAGGTTGCCCTGGGGTTTAGATGGGATTTCGGGTTAGCTTTCCTTCTGGTCAGTCTATCAAACTGTTGCCAAAGCGTTTACCGTCACGATAGTCTAACTGGGAAGTGGCTTTAGCCCAGGAATCTTCTGTGTGTTTATTGGTTTCTCGCCTGATTAAGGCGTTAAGGTTATATTCGGTTTTGAGAGCCGGGTCTCTAGATCTCAAGAATTGACGATAGATTCGTCTCTTCTCTTTGATCCAGTTCACAATGTGTCGTGGGAGTGGTTTTGAAATGTCGATATTTTAAGTGGAACTGAGGTGTCGACCGCTTCCGTAATTACGGAGGTTAGGTCCTAACGGCTCTCTCGAGATCTTGGGTGGTTTGAAGTTCGGGTGAAGGAAGATTGTTGGAGATGTGGGAACACATTCCAGTCTGCATTTGAAAAATCTTTAATGATTGTTTTTGGGAGGAGGGGAGCTGGACAAAATGAGGTTTTGACCAGAAGAGGAAATTGATTGTTGTGGTCCAAAAAGCCTAAGGCGAAGTAGTGAGCTATTGGTTCTGAAACTATTAATGATCTATTAGGGGCACCTAGGTGGTCGAAATACGTGGGTTGTGTATTGACGATCCTCAAAAAGGCAACAAAGAGCAGATGATAGTCTGTTTTTCCATTTGTTGCGGTGTCACCGAATTGAATATGGCGGGCATTGAAGTCCTAAGATGACTGCATTTGGGAGGCTGGAGGCATATAAAGGGTCATCGGAAAGTGTATTGTGGCCGGGGGATTGAGTAGGATTGAATACTATAGGAGTTAAAGTGCACCGGACACATTCGAGTTGCTGGGGCGGGAAATTGGGGGGTTTTTGATTAGGAGGGCGGTTCCGGGTTTTAAATAAAGGTGTTAAATTGTAGGGCATTTGTGGAAAGTTTGGTCTCAGTGATTGAAACGTGCGTGGTTTTTTAGTAGGGAACGTTTCCGGGAACGCCCCTGGTTAATGGGAATTCCATTGGGAATATGGGCGTTTAAGGGGTTGGCGGACTACGGCGACCTTCCTCCGCGTACCGGCTACGCAGACGTTGATCTGCCGTTGGAAGAAGTTGAGGATAGGGATTGGAGGGTTCGGAAAACACGGCGTTGGTTTGGAAATAGGTCTAGGAGAGCGTTTGTGAGGACGGGGATTTGATGGAGACGGGATCGGTGGGGATAGGCTTGAGGGATGGGTCTTGGTCAGACTGTCAGACATGATGGGATCGAGGATTGCCATCTGTGACGGAGAACTGGGAGGTTCCCGCCGCTTCTGGCACGGAGTAAATTCCGTTGTTACACTTTGGGTTCGCCGAGGTTTTGCAAGGGGATCTGTGGCTTCCGCCACAGAAGGGCAATGGATTGGAAGGGCACTCCCCGCGGTTGCCCATCTGCGTGGGTGGAGCAATACTTCGGCGGTTGAGGATTAGGAGGGTTCGACATGAAGCGTCGCCAGAACATGACGACACCTTGTGCGAGGTACTGGAGGGTGGTTTGGGGGAGTGATGATCCGGACGAGGGAGGTAGGGGTGTTTGTGGCCTTCGAGATGATAAACCCTTCTTCACTTTTGGAAGATCGATCCATCGAGGATCTCTTTTAGGATGTCCTTATCTGTGACGAATCACGCAGGAAAAGGAGGGAGCTCTAGGAGGTGTTGGGTGGGGGCCGGAGAGTTGGGTAAGGGGGTAGGATCGCCGAAATGGTGTCGCAGCCTAAGCTGCGTACCATCCAAGGGAGAGGATGAAGAGACAGGTGGTTGTGGTTGAACGTCAAGTTCAACCACGGGGTTTGATTTGAAGGAGTTGAATAGTGATTTTTGTGGATATGGTTTGGGAACCGGATGCAATATCTCGAGGATTGGGGTGGGTATAGGATTGGGTGAAGGGGTTTAGGACCCAAGGCAGGTGTAGATGGTTGAGAAGGTGTGGCTAGGAGAGGTATGTGGTGTGCGGGTGTAGGTATGGGGTTTGTGTGAGCTGTAGGTAAGAGTGCAGGTTTGTGAGCGGGTTTGAATGGTTTTGTGGAAGAGGTGGATCGTAGAGTTGTGGATGGGTGGATATGGAAGATGCATGGAATGGGAGGTTCAGGGGTGGAGGTGAAACGAGTGTGTGTTAGGATTGTGTGGTGAGTGGTGGGTTGGACGGACGGGTCGGGGTAGGGACAACTTTGATAGCTCGATGGCGACCTTGCTTACCATCTCGGTTGCGTGGTTAGTAATAGGTTTTGAATCGGTTAAGAAAGAAATGAGAATCTGTTTATGAAAGGGCCGGGTCTTGCCGAGGTGCAGCCTCACACCCCGAGGAAAAAGGCTTGGAAATCAGAGACCCAATACGAAAGGTGGAAATAAAGTTAAAATAAAATAACAAAGTAGTTAAATTAAAATTATTTATTAATGATACCTTTAGCCTATTAGAGTTGTTTACCCGACGACGATCCTGCTGTTGGCGGTGTACTAGATGTTCCTGGAATTTTCCGCTGCTGCTGCAATATTCCGGCGGCTCCTGCTTGCGGCTAGGCTGTGGCCCTCTTCTGATGACCGCTCCTTCGTATTATCTGTATGCAAGCAGTGACAGATCTACCTCCGAAGCGGCGAAGATCACGATGCTGGAACCGGAACGATGAGCGAAAACGCTAGGTTCTTTTTGTGAGGTTAAGCGATTGTAATGAAAATCACAAAGCGCTTAGGCTGGGTAGAGGCTTACGTTTGAAGGTTCAAACTGCTCTGTGTCATTAAAGTTTTTTTTTTTTTTTTTTTTTTTTTTAACACGTTTATTAAAGCTTTTAGATATTAACATTTCATTTTTATATACCACTTAAAACTAATATAATATAATAATAAATGGTGTATTGTTGGGTGGGCGCTGCTCAGGAGTCTTCTTCCTTTCAGCGCATTGTAGAGTTGGGTTTGTGGGTGTTTAACGCCTGATGGCGGTGTTGAGTTCGTTGTTGTTGGTTGTTCAAAAACAAAAATTTTTTGGTTTGCGTTTGGATTGGTGTTTCCTTGTGGGCTGTCCTGTTGTCACTATGTTGCTTATCTGAAATAAAGGAATATGTGTTAGTAAAGTGTAACACTATCGATATTTACAGAACAGACATTAGGTAAAAAAAATCGATACTAAATACTTATCTCGGGCGCCAGACTTCGATCCGGACCGTCGTATTTACCCTAAGCCACCTCCTGACTGTGTGAGAGGAAAACCCCCACAAGTCAGTCGCAGATTCCACCTTAGCGAGTGCCTCTGCCACCTTACGGATGACAGGTAGGGCCTTCTTCTTTGAGCCCTCCGAGGAAGGTCAATAGGGAGTCGAACCCTAAGGCAGATTGATCGGGCGGAGTAACGGGAGCGGGAGCCACTGGTACTTCCGCCTTCTCAGCCTTGCCTGCCGTCGCACGGGCGTAGCTGACCGGTCCGAGTCGAGGAGGGCGCCGGCGGTGTCCTCTTCGGCGGTCGCTGCGGTGCTTCCATCTTCTTCCGTTGCGGAGGTCGAGGAACTTCGGGCATCCACGGTAGCTTGGGGTGGTCCCCACCGGTTAACGCACTTAGCCCGGTCGGTACGGGGTAAAGTGCATTGACTGCTGGGTGATCACCGGCGCACCACAAGCGTGCTGCCGCCCTGCAGCAAGCTGTGCGTGGCAAACCTTGACACCGGTGACACTGCCCGATGTCGGATTTCCGCCTCAGGTCCTCGACGGTGACTCGGAGGCGGGCGACGTGCTTCACCTCCCGGATCCTCTTGTTTCCTCCTCGGTAGGTGTACCAAAACCAGGGGATCGCTCGGCCTCGCTGCTTCATCCTGAAACAAGAAACTGTATTAATTTTTGCGTCGTCAAATCGGAGCTTACATCCGCTTCGGATAGCTCTACGGGCCACGTATTACTCCTTGGCAAGACGCTCGCCCTTGCCTGATAGGTATGGTAGGGTACCACACTTATCGAGATACCTCATCAGCCTGTCTCGGTCCTGGAGTGGGAGGCATCCATTCCCTCGAAGGTCGCCTTGGCCCTGGTGAAGGCGATCTTGGTCGAGTTCCAGAAAGCAACCCAGTTCTCCTCTGACGAAGGATTACCGGGGTACTTTCTCCCTGGTCTCTGCTGCGGCGGTCTGCTCCATCGCTGTGGCGGTGTCCGTGTAGTGCCCAGGGCGTGGTACACGTTGCTCGTCGGTGGCGGCGTAGGCGGGCGGACGGTCATTTCTTCGGCCTCTTCTTCTGCGCCACGAAGTCATCGGGGCTGGTGGATCCAGGACGGGGTCTTCGCTTCTTCTCTTTCGGCGGCTACCGGCGGCGGCTTGCGGCGGCGGTGCTTTAGTTGTTGCCCCGGCTGGCGGGGCGGCGTCTTCTGGGCGGAGCTGTTTCTTCGGCCTTCTTTCTGAGCGGTGGCGGCTGGTGGCGCGTCGCTTTGGCGCCCTTCCACGGAAGGGACAGAAGCGACGGTATTCCTGGCGGCTCGTTGATGGTAGGTTACCCGGCTTGTAACCGTACCATACCCGTTGGTGTCGCTGACGTCCCCTGGAAATCCGCGGTGTCGACCCAGAGGCACCGTCGTCGTCGTCGTAGACCCTCGGCCCGGTATGGCGCGGCATCGTTGGGTTGATACCCCGATAGAATCGAATTTTAATTAATACTTAATTACAGAGTAATTATTTTTAACGACCTGCTCTGATCGGAAACCAGAACAGGAATGTGTATTAAAGTCCGTTGCGTATCTTTAAGTTATCCTGGCTACAGTCGCACATGCCAGGTACAAGACGCCGCCATTTAGACAAATTTGAGGTCAACCTTGAATTACCGAAACAAATAATAAGTTTCCGATTTTACAAAACGGCTTTTAACTATTCACAATCAGATTATTTCAGTAGAAAAATTGTCACTATATGCTAATAAATAACTTGTTCCTAAATGGTACTAATTTAGGTGGTAACTAAAACAAAAAATTAATTTAATAAAGGACAATTTTGATTGAAACGGTTTCATCGTAACCAGTTACTGTGTACATCAAAATCAAGACACTTGTTTATTATTCTACAGTTCGTTTTTACAAGCTAAATCTATGGGTGAATATACTTAAAACTTTCGGTTAAACTTCCACCTGAATTGAAACAAATAACATAACCGCTAAAATTTGTAACAGTCGAAAATTCGCTATCGACTTTTTACGAAAATAGTATGTTTTTGTGTGTTTCGGAGAAATAAAGTAAAATATGTCTTATACGCATCTATAAATCACATACTTTTAACCGTTTAATATTCGTAAACTATATTTATTAATTTCGAACAATAACCCATTGTCTAATCTTAACCTCAGAAGGAACCGAAATGCGATTGAAAAAGTCGAATTTTGAAATAATGGTAATAATGTCATCTCATCGTTAATATTAAGTAAATTTTGCATTGAATTATGCCAACTTGTACCGTTTGAGTAAATGCTGGGTGTCCCAAGCAAAACTACTATACAAAACAACAGTTAACCTATGACAAAATGCTAAACACGTCAATCATCCATTAAAATCATTTTCAGGAGTCACTAGCATACCCTCCTATATAACCCCTACAAAATCGCACACCGCGAATTTCAAGTTATGTAATAGATAATAGGAAACGTACCTATTTGTAATTTTAAATTTTTTTGTATTGTATTTAAGAACAATTAATTTTATTCTTTCAGGGTGAGTAAAGAATGGTGTACTAGTGAACCCTTAAAAATCGCTTTCATTAGAACCATGGGTAATCAGTTTTAAAACCCAAACATCACCTTGACAGTTAAGGTAGTAATTTTGCTTGGAACACGCATATATAAATACATGACTTCAAAATGATTTATAAAATAAGGTAGGTGTGAGTATAATGATGGTAAGTAGCATCAATTGTATATCTACAAATGACGCCAGAAAGCTGTAGATCGTAAATATGAAATAACTTACAATTAAATAAGAAATAATATTAGAAATTGGTTTACAGTGTTGCCATCTAATGACTTCTGAATGATTTTAAATGTAAAAGAAAATAAAAATATATTTAGAAATAGTGCTGTGATGGTAAAGTTCTGAACTAAATGTGTATAAAAATTTTATGTATTACACGATTTTGGCGTCCCAAGTATTTCCAAAATCTCAAAGTAGGAGTATAGAATGAAACTCATGCTCAGAATGAGTATTATAGGGTTCTATCGGAATCATCTGTTTAACGGTGCGTCTCTAACGCTCAATTAAGAAAATTATTACGGATTTAATCTGTCGATACACAGGCGTCACTTTGCAAAGTGTAGCCAAATTGATGGCAAATGATGTTTTTATATATATATATATATATATATATATATATATATATATTTCAATTTACCAGGGCAGCTTCCCTTTGTAACGGTCAATGGGTTCCAGCGGCTTTCCTCAAACGCATAGGTGGTCGTAATCGGTGTTGATGGACGGTCCTTCGGCGTTTTCTTCGGCTTCTTATTTTGTGTCCTGAAGTTGTCCTCATCGAGGATGGTGGAACGGGCGGCATTCTTCCTTTCTTCTATGACGACGGTAGTATCGGTAACAGCGGTGAAACTCGACGTCGACAGAAGTGGTGTTGATGGTGGTGGCTTGTTTACCTGGCCGCTTCTACTTTGACAACGGCCGTCAGTTGTGGGTCGGTCCTTGACACGGTAGGTCGGATAGGGATATCAGTTCTCAGGCAGTGGATCAGGTGCTTCGTTATGCACTGGTGGTAATCGTGTAACCACTTTCTCGGCTGTACGGTACCCATCGTAAGAGCAATTGGACAAACGGTGCGTTTTAACGACAGATTTGTCAAAACTCTAACAGTAACTCATAGTTCTCTGTTGGAAACCTAAACCTCGATTGTTTCAATATCAATCAATGTGAATAAAGAAAACCGTAACATAAAAGTTTTTATAAACGATTTCGTGATTATGAAGTCACAAATGAGATCAATGGCAGCAAAATGAAACACGGGTTAATACATCTAATTTTAATTACATCAAGCTTACAAAACCAGTCCAAGAAATAACAATTAAGAATTAACTCCACTGGAAAAAGGTTAGTATAAATTACAGTGACATCCGTTACGAAATATTTCCATTATTATTGTTACATTTATATAAAGGGATCTTAAATTCAACACTAACGTAAATTAATATTGAAATAAAAGTGTAGAGTTTGTAGCATTTTGTCCTGATTATAGAATGAAATAGACGGGTTAATTTTGAATTCTGTTCACCAGATCAGCAATTACCTAATCCTTTATAAACAACGACATATAGGTTTTATGTTTTTTATTGAGAAACTTGTGGTTTAATAAAAATTATGGTCCTAGTTTTAACTATTACCATTGACTTTTTGATCTTCAAATAATCTCCAGTAAGCAATAATATCATAGAACATCTCAAATGTTTTACTAAAATTTTTTGAAAGAAAGCCAGAAATTAACGGAAGGTAATTACCACTAGTCCCTACTTTTAGGTTCAGGATAATCGCAGATTTGCACATGGAAAATGTTAAATGATGCGGATTTTCTGTATCTTGACTGGGACCAATACATAAATTAGTATTAAAGTTTTACAGAGTAAAGGATACGTTTATATAAAGATATAACTAAATTTTAATTTGCTAGAAATGGTGAGTTTGTGTTTACGAAATACGTAAAATAACCTGTTCTTTTTTGCTAACATTTTTAAATTTTTGTTTTGTCTTATAAATCTGTGAAATTCCTAAATTTTTGATTTCATCATAATGAGGTCAATTTAAACTGTACAGGTGTTTGGTTATGTTTATATTGAAAGCGGTTAGATTTTTTAGTCGGATGTCGTTAAGGTTAAAACTTGGTCATCTAAAGTTAGACGAACGACACCGGCTTACGACAATGACATCACAACACGCGTGCGTATGACTTCCGTCTACCATAAATTGTATACTTTCATTACTGTATTAATGTATAAATCAACATAAGAGATATTAAAGTATCTGTTGTGACAGGTGTTTGGGATGCTCTAAATTTAAATAATTTAATTAATTGGCTTGCATAACAGACCAAAACAAACCATTTTGTGTCATTGAATAAATTTTGAATTTCTGAAATTAAATAGTTCAAAATTTATTTCATAGCAACTGGTGATACCAGTTTATTGAATAATTATATTGTTTTAATATACCACAAAATGTAATAAATATGTATAATTAAAAAAAATTAAGGTTATTACTTGTAATATTGTCATGTTTAACAACCTTCACTTTTTGAATTCTATTACAGTAAAATTGTACCAGAACCGTAGGTATGGTTAATAGAATTACCAAGGTAATATAAAAGTACCAATATTTCTACGACGCTACTTTCTCAATTAGAATAAGTTGTAAATGTATCATAATTGTATAGAACGTAGATTTGATTCATCCTTTGAAATTTTTCTTTAACACTGCCGGTAGTAATTAAAATCTCTTGACCGGTATGCAATTTTTCTGAACATTCTTTGTATTGTTCGAAGGTTCCTTTGTGTATAAATTACTTAATTGATGAATAACTTAAATTACTTATTAGCTTGCAATATTAAAACGACCTTGTGTTAAATTCTGACGGAAGAAGTAACTTATAATAGCCTCGTAAGTTATAAACGTTCTTACATCATTAACATTGAAAAAGAATGCAATGCAACCATCAAATGAAAAATAGAAATGTATTCTTAGTTTTTGATTTTATATCTACATGTTCAGAAAATTAAAATGTAATCAATTCTGAAAAGCTAGTATTTGACAGCGATATCCCAAATTTTTTCCTTGTAGCCAAATTATCAAGTAAAATATTCTTTACGTATAATTTATTATCTAATTAACTTAATGAAAAAAACATTCGATGTAAATAGAAAGTCTTGTGTCTTAAACCCCACTGAACTAAGTTGAGGAAAAATTTGTTAACAAGAAGTAATCATTAGTAGTACTCAGTTCACGCGGAAGTTGAATTACTATGAATAGTTGAAATTAAATGGTATTAATGTAAGTTGGAAACTGAATGTAAAAGTGATACTGGTCGCCGCTTTTGGAATAATTTGTCAAAAGATAAAATGGGTACCATTCATTACATTTTTTACGTTACTTCATTATTTCTTTCAGTGAGTGGTTGTTTTAAAATTAGTAAAATGTTTTAGATTCCTTGTCAAATCCTTCAGTATATGTTGTTAATTCCAGTGTCCTGATTTAAATTTTTCAAATTTACATACAAGAAAAAAATGTATGATGATGGTTGTCAACCATCGGAAATGGTCTTTGAGGCTTACCAGTAAAACAATGACTTCTCTTCAGCACTGAACATATGCACTTGCATTTTCTAAAAAGCCAAGGCTGTTTAATCAGGTACAGATTAATTAACCTTTAGTAATTCACTTAGCTTCATGTACAGGCTATCCCAAATTCGAGGGGCAGGGGATCTCGCTTATTATAAGAGATAGGATATAGGTTTAAATTCGGCACTTTTGCTAAATTCGATGCCTAGTAATAATCTGAAAAGAAATTTGAGCTAACTCGAATGGATTTGGTTTTATGCTCAAAAACTAAAAATTTCGATTTTTTTTTCGCGTTTGGCTACCTTATTATTAGGAATTTTCAAAATTCGATTAAACATTATTAAGCAACTTTTTACGCACAATACTAATACGGTATTAAAAATATTATGCGACGTTTTGTTTATTCTGAACCATCATCAGGTTTATTTTTTCTTATGGGGGTTAAGACATATTTTTTATGGCGTTGGATGGAGAATGTTATGCTGATTTTAGCAATATATAACACTTCATGGTTTGATCGACTGGAACTAAAATACTCTTAAATTAAAAACTAAATATTACATTATCACGATACCCATGAATCAAACAAAACTCAGGAGTTGGCTTTTGTCATGTCATTTTCTAATTGTAAAAGGGTAATAACTGAAGATCCTTCGTGTTAGTGCTTTAAAATTTGCAAGTTTCTTTAGAATGTTTTCAAATTCAGAAAAACGAGACATGATAAGGATATTTTATAGCTGCAATAGAAATAGTGTCAGAGCAGAACAAAGATATTTAGAGGAATATCCGGAGAGGCAGCAACCAAACCAGAGATATTTTTTAAATTAGACCAAAATTTGCGAGAATTTGGATGTTTTCAGAAACCTCGAAATGCATATGGTAGCAGACTAGACAGAGATGCCGAAGAAGAAATATTACATCAGGTACTATTTGTTAGTATTATACTAATTATAAGAATTTCCACTCACTTCACTGCTAATTTCAGCAGACATTTTTTTGGAGAGTTATGACTTTATGTTATCCATCTTAGGTTCAAGAAAATCCTTCAACATCTACCAGAGAAATAGAGCAAACTATTGAAGTGCCAAAAACGACAGTTTGGCGAGTGTTAAAGCAACACCGTTATAAACCATTTAAGTTACACGTTAGTCAAACTCTTCGGCCTGGGGACGATATGAGACGGTTGGATTTTTGTAACCAACTTAATACCAAAATGCTGGAAAATCGCAACTTTCTCAATCAAATAATTTGGACGGATGAGTGCAATTTTTCCACTAATGGAATGTTTAATCGTAATAACGAGCACTACTGGTCCGTTGAAAATCCACGAATTAACAGGCAAATGCGAGGACAAGGCCACCGGTCCTTTAATGTGTGGGTTGGAATCTGGAAGGATAGGCTCCTTGGGCCAATTATTTACGAAGGTATCCTAACGTCTCAACGCTACCTCGCATTTCTAACACACGAAATATCAGACCTTTTGGATGATGTTCCGCTAAACGAAAGATGGACTCTCTGGTGGCAAATGGACGGAGCTCCTCCTCATAATGCTGCGATAATAAGTGAATATCTTAACGGCGAATTTCCTGATAAATGGATGGGAAATAGGGGACCACTTAGGTGGCCAGCAAGAAGTCCAGATTTAACCCTCTAGATTACTTCCTCTGGGGCTATTTAAAAAATATGATTTATAAGACGCCACCGCAAAATATAGAAGAACTCCAGAATAGGGTTGTTAATGAACTTCGTCAAATTCCCAGGCGAACCATTCAAAGAAGCGTAAACAATTGTAGAAGAAGAATTCGTTACTGTATTCAAGAAGGAGGAAACTTGTTCGAACATTTATTATAATAATTTTTGTTTGTTTGTCTGTGTAATTATTTTGTTGTTACCTATCGATAAATTTGCGTTGTCGCTATTATGACCGTGTTACATAGACCTACTTGTTTGAGTTGTTTGTTAATGTTTTTTTAAATTGTTTAAAGTTTTTATATTTTTTGGATGGTTCTTAAAACGGAGTTTCAAATTAAATAAGTGAATACTTAAAATTTCCTTTGGTGGGAAATCCAAGGGGCCGGAATCCGTTTCCCTTTGATTTTTCCTCTTATTTTAGTTTTCGCCACCGCAAAAATAAAGTGAATATTGTTAAAATTCGTAAATTCCCACCAACCATTAAAAAACTTAAACCCCAATTTAAGAAAAAAAACCGTTATGGTTTCAAGAAAAAGGAAACGTTCAACATTTAATAATTTTTTTTTTCCGTTAATTATTTTGTTGCCTAAAAAGGTTGCCTTTAATAATGTTCGAATTTTTGAAAATTTTTTAAATTTTAATTTTAAGGTGGCCAAACGGAAAAAAAAAATGAAATTTTATTTTTGGATAAAACCAAATCCTTGGTTCTTCAAATTTTTTTCAATTTTATTCGGCATCGAATTTAAACCAAAAGTGGAAATTTAAAACCTAAATTCCTATCCCCAATAAAATAACAACCCCCATGCCTTGTTTCGAATTTGGGAAAGCCATTAAATTTTAATAGTAAGTTTTTTCCTTTAATGTTTTAATTTTGCCTTAAAGGTGGCCAAAACGGCCGTCAAATTTTTAAAAATTTTTTAAAATTTTATTAAAACCATTAAATTACAGTTTCTATTTTAGGCAAAAAATTTTTCCAAGATCAAAAGTTATAATAAATTACCATATTAGTCCATCCATAGCCATACTGTTACGGTCCGCTACCGGTTACTTGTTTTTTCAAAACAATTAAACGTTTAGTATTATTATTTCGTAATTAGATTCCATTTCTATTAATCGATTAATCTGTTTTGTTAAGAATTGAACCTCTACTTTTTCTACTTCAATGATTTTCTATATTTTTGACATCTATGGTGAGATAATTTTCTGTTTTCCCATAGTTCGGGACTGATTTTGCTAAAATGGCAGGATATACGAGTTGAATGTATTAATTACATTTCTTCTAATTTATAAAGAATCCAGCCTGAGAGGGATCAAATTTTAGATTTATAATATTCACACCCAGTTTACTAGGATACATTATTTTGCTTGTAACAAGCTGTCTTACTAGAATTTCAATGCTCCATCTTACATATAGAACCGTAGCACACCGTTGAAACTATTTTTTTCTGCCCTTTTTAACGAATTGAAAACGTAGATGAAAAATGAAGAATTTTATTTTCAATTGATTTTTTAAACGAGCTGTATTCAAACAGGTTTGTTTGCAAATAATACCACCTTTATTTATACTATTTTTTGTAAGTCGTTTATTTTTTGTTTGGATCTACTTTGGAACAATTGTTGATATTTCAGGACGTTTACTTGAGTTGCTCGGCTGGGAATCCTCAGTTAACCAGATCGGAGACAGCTTTTAAGATAGCCACTCGCTTTATATCTTCGTTTTGCTTAATATATCTGTTTAGATTTGCAGTGTACTTCTAGCTTGGTATACACAGTGTGGAACAGCCAAATGGAATAAATTCAGTAGCTCCATTATTATGCATTTTTTAAGAAAATCCTGAGACAGGTGAATTTCTAATTTTAAAATGACATCTTGTCACGTAAAAATGTCATCCCTAATTTCAACTCCCTTCAGGTGGCAGCTACAACCCCATAATTTTCAAATTGGAAGTAACTTTGATACGTCATTTGAAAGGTCTTTTCATTCTCTATTCAAAACTGGTATGGTTTTAAATTTTATTGCAGAAATTAACTAGAAAAACGGATAAGTTTATCGAGCGTAGGAAATTCGTTACATTAAAATAAAACTTTTATAAGTAATGCTATTTGTCAATTTTAGGTTCTTGAATGTTAATAATAACAAAAAATAAATGTCTTTAATTGCCGATATTTCCTACAATAAGATAAAAAGTTACTAATAAATACGTACAATTTTTTGCACGACAAAACCAGCAAGCAGCAAATGAACAAACCTGAAATTTAAGAACGGCTTTATCAAAAATTACGTACCGTGATTGTCATTTTTGACAGTCGTCAGTGTTAAAATTTTTGCTTTAGTTTTCGTGTTGCAATTAAGTGAAATGGTTTACCTAAAAATACATAAGATAACGATTCTGCAGGTGATTGGTTGGAAACAGAATACGCCAGGCCGAAGTTGTTCGCCTATTTCAAGAAAAATATACAGAGTTGCAGCCGATATCTCAAGGTACCGTAAGTAAAATAGAAAGCAGTTTGGGAACGAGGACATGCGACAGCTAAAGAAAATCCTTCCAATAAACTCAGCGATGATCAGAAATTGGATGCAATGCTTTGTTGAAAAAATTCATTCTTCAAGTCGTCAAACAGCTTCAGCATTAAATATTAGGCATTCCTCAATTCTCCGCGTATTGGCGGAAATCAGATGCATCCATAAAACTGCTACCGACTAATGAGCTCGCGGAAGACGATTTTGATAGACGAATTCTTTGTGAACAGATGATGCAAATGATAGATGACAATACTTTAAAATAGAAAAAGATTTACTCTTCACGGCCATGTTAATCGCCAAAACTGTCGTTACTGGTCGAGAGAAAATCCTTCCTGGGTGAGGGAACTGCACACGCAAAACCCTGTGAAAGTAAATGTTTGGGCAGGAATAATTAAAAACATCATTGGTTCCTCCTTCATTGACGGCAATTTGAATGGAGAAATTTTGGCTCCCAAAATAATGTTGTACCTTGATTGCAAACTTGTATCCAGCTGAAGGAAACTCACAACTTCCAGGTAATGCAATATGGTTCCAAGAATGGCGCACCAGTACATTACGAGGTCAATGTCCGGCAATATCTCTACAAATCTTTCCAAATCGCTGGATAGGGAGACGTGGTTCTGTAGAATGGCCTGCACGATCACCTGATCTCACGCTGTTAGACTTCTTTATGGGGATATGTAAAAAGTATGGTCTACAAAACCAAACCATTAATAGACAAGTAATAATGATTTTTTTAAATTTAACGTTTTATCTTTTTTCTTGTTAATTTTTCAACAAAATTTAAAACCATAACAGTTTTGAATAGAGAATGAAAAGACCTTTCAAATGAAATACCACAAGCCCCTACTTAAAAAATTATGGGTTTACCTTAAAGGGTTTAATTTAATGAAATTTTTACGTGACAAGATGTCATTTTAAAAAATTTTCTAAAAAAATGCATAATATAAATTTACTCCTTTTGGCTGTTAACATATTTATTTTGGCTTGACTCGATTATTATATTTGTGTTAATATTTACTGCTCACTACTAGACTTAAATTAAATTTTATTCATTTATTTATAACTCTTAGTCAACCTAATTAATCCTAAATTTATATTAAGCAATCTGTTCTAATTTTACATTCTTGTCTCTTTAGTCCAAGCTAATGGCACCAATTTATGCTTCTTACTTAATGCTGTCACCTAATTATTTCAACATTTAATTTTCCTTTTTCAGAGATACTATAAATTACTATAAAGTTCTTTAAGTCCCACAATATGGTAAATATTGCAAATCCTATTATGGCCGTTATGTAATTTTGTAACTTTTATCTTTTTAAAATGTAAATATTTTCATGTCCATGGAACTTCGTAGCTTGGTCGAATCGTTTATTGTAAATCCATCAGATTCCTCATCACTTCCTCGTTTGCAACTTCTGATTTGGGAATAAGAAACGACTGAGTATGAGCAGTATCATGAATCTCTTCATTTACAAAGCCTACTACTTTTATGGAATAAATTTCTTCAGAAAATATAGATGACATTCAAAACCAACCAGCTGCTAACTACTCCAACGTCGAGTTTATGTTAGTGAAACCCTTCCTAATGAACGTGATAAATAAACAACCACTTCACATGAACATTTCAAACGGCTACGTTATAGCAACTCTTTAGTTCTTAAACCAATATCAGTTTCTAAATGGGGTCTCACCTTCACTGGGGACGACTCTATCATGAGTATTTGTTGTTTCCTTTACGTGTTGCTCGTCATGTTTCTGCCAGATTTATTTGCAAGTGCTGTAGATATCTTTTCTGGTGGAGGTTTAGTATGGTTTCGATCTATTCGTTCTAAATTTTTCAATCTGAGAAGAGTTCCTTTATCGACCTAGATATGACTTCTTGTCTAGTGATTATGACGAATTGTGGGAACAAATTAAATAACCAAATGGTGCTTCAGAGAAAGTATTTAAGCTTTACGATTAATTTATTTAACCGGTTAATTTAACCTCCTTCAAAGGAAGGACGTCCAAATTTATTTTAAGATATCTACAATCATTCTTCGCTGCTTTCTCAGCTTTAACTGAAATTAACAGCATCGACAATTATGTAAATGTCTTGAACAAACTAAACTTTAAATTTTCGCTTTAATGAAAATTCGTCTTCTAGTTCCCTTTCATCTATTGAACCTGACCTATTAAGCCCCAAGTTTCTTTCAAAGCGAAAGTTTTTAAACCCTCCGGAAAACCAAGATTCCTCTAAAATTGTTTTCTAAAACGTTCTACTTCAAATAATAGGACTAAACTTACAACCAAATGTTGTAACTGTAAAAAATTAGGACTTTCCATACATGTTCAGCAACGCTTAAAATTTTCTGTTTTGCATGTGGTCACCTTTAAGTTACTTAACGTGTCCTAAGTTTTCCAAAAACCGAAGTTCAACGGGAAAAGCTTCAGCCGGTCCTCCTCGTTAATTCAAACTTTCTAAGGCTGATCCTGGCGGAAATCATGACTTACTAATGTTAAAATTTTTATAAACCTTCTAATGGTGTTGCGACTAATCTTAATTCTATACCCCTGATAATCGACCTTATGTCACTGTTTACATTCAAAGAACTCCTTTTAATGCTCTTCTGGTTTAGTGCCAATATATCGATTATAGGAACTCCTTTTGTGATCGGGATTTGACTGTTCTTGCAGCTGATGGTAACTTTGTTAAAGTGATTGGTCTAGTGGATTTACCCTTGAATTGTCGTCAACAGGACACTACGTGGCTTGTTACTCCTAGCGTAACCATTCCTTAACTTTGGAATTGATGCTTGGAATTTTTGGATTGAAGGTAAGCTTTAATACCGACCCTTTTCTGTGGGAAGTGTTTTCCGTTTCGTCACTCCCAGTTTTGACAAGTTGGATGCACAACAACAATTTGCTCTAGTGGAGGTTATAGCTCCTTTAGTGAGTTGGCTCACGAATGATTGGCACCTAATAAGGCTGTCCATGTTATTGACAAGGTGATGCTGCACCTAAAGCAGATGTATTTTCCTTTGTTTCCTGCAAAAATTTGCAGATAGGGAACTTGATTCTATGCTAGATGTCGGCATAGTTCGACCTTCTAATTCTCCATGATCCTCCCTATATTGTTGGAAAAGGGATGCCGACGTTTATCGCCTTTACTTCGATGGTCGAAAGTTTAACAAAGTTACTAAAATGATGCTTCCTTTCCGTATCTTTCGGATATCTTGGATAGACTCCGGGATGCGCGTTACTCCTCTTCTATAGGTTTGCGTAAAACGCTTTGGCAAACGCCACTTTCATCAATTTCCTGCGAAAAAACTGCTCTTACCGTTCCTCGCTGGGGTCTTTTTGGATACACAGTCATACCTTTCAGAATCACCAATGCGCCTGCCGGTGAATTGGTGGATGGATAACATATTGGGTCCGTACTAGGGGAGAAACTGTTTGTTTATCTCGACGATGTGGTCCTGGTTTCTTCTTCTTATAAGGAACAAGTTTCAAGCCCTAGCTTATCTTACTTAGGTTACATTGTCGACCGAACTGGATTACATACAGATACTGAAAAGATCGCTACTATTTGTGACTTTTACGTCCCACACCCGACTGAAAATAAAAAGAAATTGGCTTCGCCGTTTTGTGCCCTACACTTTCTGCTACTATAACTGAACTTATCAAATGTCGATCTCGTAAGCAGCCTATTACTTGGTCTTTTGAGACCGAAGACTCCATCACCCTATTTAGGAATTTACATCTACGCCTATTTTGCTAGCCCAGATTTTTCTTACCGTTCAACATCTAATGCGATGCTTTTGATGTTGGTATTGGTTGTTTTAATACAAGGGTAGGTGACGATGAACGAGTTAGCATACGCTTCTCAGACCCTCAAAACCCGAACGTAATTATAGTGCTACTGAAAACCGTGTCTTGCTGTAATTTTGGTATTGGAATATTTAGACCATAGGTTGAATGGACTGAGTTCACTGTTAAAACGGATCATTATAGTCTTCCTTGGTTGATGAGCATGGAAACGCCCCACTGGTCGATTAGCTCGATGGAGTCTTCGCCTTTCCCAATATAACTTTGTTATTGTCCACCGCAAGGGCAAATTCAATTTAGTACTTGATGGTCTTTCGCGTGCCCTCTTAATACTCGTTTGTTGCAACTTCTTCCTAAACACTTGGACCATTTGTATAAAAATGATGAAACGAGTTTCTTCTGATCCCAATTCGTATCCAGACTGGACGTGTAAAGATGGATTATTAATTAAATTAATTCTAATGAACATGGTATTAATTCCAATCTAGTGGAGTGGAAGCAAGTTATTCCACGTTCTAAATTCTGAATTTATCAAACAGTTTCCATGACGAACCTACTTCTGCGCATCTTGGTACTTTCAAAACGTATTCTAAATCAAAAGAACTTTATTATTCGGCCAAAGATGAGGTTCGGTGTCACTAATTATGTACACCGATGTAACGTTTCTTATCGAGTAAAGTCCAAGGTGGTCGCTATGGCCTCATGGGAAATCAAAAAGGTGAGATATCCTCCCAATACATTTCTGTGGACACTATGGGTCATTTTTACGATCTACCCATGGTAATACAATGCTTTTCTTTCTGCGATTGGGTAACCAAATTCGTTTTAGTGAAACTGTTTCTCGCTAGAAGTGTTGCTTTCTGGCTTTTTTGGTGTGTTATCAATCATTATGATAGATAATGGAAATTTATAGCTCTACTTTTAGAAAATTTGGTGATCTTTACAAAGTGCCTCATATTTGGTACAGTGCCGCGTTCCACCCTCAAATAATTTAGAACGCGTTAACCGTGTTATTGGTACGGTGATCCGTTCCTACTTGGATAACCATCGAACTTGGGATGAACATATTTACAAAACCACAATGCTTGAGAGGTTGAGTGCATGAAGTTACTGGCATACTCCTTCCTTCCTAACCTTTGGCAGAACCCTCTAATTCAGGGAAATATTATTCTCGTTTTAAACAACTCACTGAGGACGAATTTTTAACACCGTGAATAACTTGTTAAAGATGTCAACCATTTATCTGAAATTCACCGAGACGTTGGTACCAGACTTCAGAATGCTTACGATGTTAGTTCTAAACGTTACAATCTTAGAAAACGTACCGTTCATTTTAAACCTCATGATGTAGTATGGAAACGAAACTTTTTCTGTCGGATGGTGTTCGACATTTTGTACCAATTGGCTCCTAAACGTCCAGTGTGTTGTGAAAATTTACTGGACCTCTGACTTACCGGTTAGTATGGTGTATGGGATGTTAAAGATCTTAAGCCGAATCCCCTTTGGATGCCAAAATCCTAATCTTTCCTACCTTTTTTTTCTATCTTGTATCTTTGTATCTTGAGTACAACTTTGGATTTAATTTTTTATTTTGGAAAAACTATAGTCTTATTTTTTGTTGCAGACGGTAGTAGGAAAGTCTACGATTCAAATTAATTTTCTTTTACTTTGCCCGGTGGAGTTTATTTTACTTCACTCTTTCATTTTTGCACTAGTTTGTGCGCTTTACATTGGTAATACTGAGTATGAGTTATTTTGCATTTTTTGAATTTTCCGTTGGTGCTCAGTGAAAGCTTACCTTTTCCGGGATTTGCCGAGTGCATATGTGTTTTGACTTAATGTGATATGAAAAAATCTTTCCTTAAGGGTATTATAATTTCAATACACTTGGTAGTCAAGAATACATCTAGATAGTAGCATTCCTTTGTTTCGGATGGTTGGATGAGTTATTCCAGCCAAGGTTACTGGGGGTACACCTTTTTTTTCGTTCTTCGAGGGTAGCCCCGCTCGAATTTCAGAGCCCTTAAACTCTGTCTTTATATTCTTTTGGGAGGGTTTTCTTAGCCGACTATCCCTGGTGCTGGGGTTGGTAATGTATTGTTTGATCTGGGTGGGATTTTAGGATGGCGGGCCTATAGTATGCTTAAGGTTGAGAAAGGGGCGTAATTTTCCAGGTGTGTTAGATTAATGAGTTAATGTGGGACGATGACGACCACCTACTTTGAACTCAATCCTTATCCGCTTTCCTATCCCAACAACTTAGTGTACCCGTTTTAGTTTCCCCAGTTCATTTATGTTTATACTTTACGGTATACCTTCTGTAACGCTTTTAATGACTACTTTTTGGGAATAGAAGGCCAATCTTCGGCAAACTGTTCTATGTTTCTACACTAAGTTTTTACCTTACTATGGTTTAATGTGTGGTTGGCAACTGTACAAAATCTAGTCGATAAACTACATTTCCATGTCCAGATCCCCAGATTCTACAATCATGCTTGTTAACGACAAATTCACGTAAAATGTTGCCTCGTCAGTAAGCCGACACGCTTCAAATAACTGTCAACATCATCGATGTTACTATGGATTTATGCTGCAAACCCAACCCCGTTTAGGACTACCAGTATTTTTAATGTCATGTTTCATGTGGATTGTATGTGCTGCATGCGTAGTTTCTTGCATAAAGCATTTTGAATTGTAGCTTTGGTTCTTTCTAGCTGTAAACTATTGATCTTTTGGACAAAATACTGTGACGTACAAGTTAAACATTTTCATCACTTTTTACAGCCTTGCTGGACACTATATGTCCACATCTCCAGTTTCTGGTGGTACCGTCATTCTATGCTGTTCATACAATGTGGCTGTTGTGATAAACACGCCGGAAATGCCGTTGAACACTTCTCACCGGTTTGAACTCAGCTAACCACAACACGCAGTGTGTTTTCTCTTGGACAGCCATCATTGCACCGCCCGTTTGAAACAATAAACCCTCTGCCACTGCGCACAGTTTGAAGGTCACGGCAAAGCTGCAATCACATCTAAAAAAATTCGCTCAGTTACCGATTTCATTGCTATTTAAATCGTTCCACTTACTTCATTACTTTGGAAGTTAAGATTTTTTTAATTAGATGCAACCATTTTCGATGACTATATAATTTTTTTTACTTTTCGTTGAGTAGTAAGGACCCTTTTATTATATCACTATTATTACCAAACTGGTAAACAACAGACACAGGATAATTTTACTGCTTTGTAAATGCAACATGTGAAAATGAAAAAGGCTTTATTGTCATCTATTAATTGTCGTATACCGTCATAATTCCTTTGCTACTTATTCAGTTCCTACAGCACCTTTCTATTTTTCGTGTAATTTTTTTTTGGGATATTTCCATTCTCTAATAAAAGTAAGGATTTGAAAATTGCATTAATTAATATAAAGACATTGTTTCTAGAATAGTTTTGTAAATAAAAATTGAATTACTAAACTGGCAGTATTTTGTTTGCTCATTCCAAAGGAATCACTTGGGAAAGATTACAATTAAAACATAATTTTATACACCTTTTAATATATATATATATATATATATATATATATATATATATATATATATATATATATATATATATATATATATACGTGAAAAAACACAGTGGGTTTGTGAGAAAATGTTTACATTTATAACTTTCGTTGATGCCGAAATTTTAATTTAATTTCTTCACGACCCATTGGGAATGGGTATGGAATACCGAAATTTTTTATGAGTTAAAAGCTTGTGAACGGCGGTGAGATGTACAGTGGTAAATTTTGCTATGGCATGTTGTACATGACGGAAGTGCACGGCCAGTTTTGGACCACCGTGTTTTTCTATGCTGTGAATGGTGTATCTCATTACCCAGTATAATTATAGCAATGACGTAATCTCAATCCATTGTATACGCTCTAGTTAGATACACCCAATTTACATTGTTGTATACTTTCCATTTTGAATCACAGAAGTTATAGATAAACTTTTTCTGAAATCCGAAAAGCATGCGTTCAGAGATTAATTGTGTACATGTACGAAGACTTGCTTAATCTTACCCCAAATATGCATTATATGAATAAATATCTAATTTGTCTTATCAAACCTATTATTTATTAGCACGAAATGCACCATTGAAATTTTTGAAAAAAACTATCTTGTAAGTCTATTTCCCATATGTAAGGATTTTAACGTTTGATTAATAAATTTTAATTTAATGTGTTTTCAGATTTTCATATAAATCATATATTGTGTTCATTTTCATATAATACTTATTAAGTTTTTCTTTAACTTTGAAAACACTAAATATTGTGTGAGCAAATCTACTTCAATCAAATAATTTTAGCAAGAAAGTGGATACTTCGCTTTTGAGTAAAAGCGTTCATTATTTATTAATTTGTTACACAAATTTTAAACGCATCTTCTTTGGTAAATGATAAAAGTGTTTGAAAATTATTTAAGATTCAATAAATATATATACTTGTCTGTTTAAGTAAATGTTTATCTGACAACTTCAAAAACTATTATCATTTATTCAAGAAGATAATTGTAATCGTAATTGGAATGTTTAAATTTGTATAAAATTAATATAAAGATTTCATACCTTAAAGCTAAGTGTCTTAATTATGAGTGATAGTCGTGAAAGTTTGCATTTTCATATATATGTCCTCAATAAAAATGATCATGGATCTTTTTAGTTATAATCTGGTATGCTATTCAAACCTAAACACATTTGAATAAAGATATAGTTGTTTTATAACCGATGCGCGAAACAGATGCACATGCTTGCAATGTGATACACTGTAAAATTTTGCTTCAGATCTTAACGGCGATATCTATTGCTTCTGTATCTACAGTAACCGGATTTATATCAGCTTATACCGCTCCAGTTACAGAAAGTATTAAATCGGACTTAAATGTGACGGATGAGCAAGTAAGCACTTACGTAATAATTTAAATAGTATAATCTGATGTTTCAGATATCCTGGGTTGGAGGATTGGTTCCATTAGGTGCGTTACTTGGAGGATTAGTTGGAGGACAAAATTAATCTGTTTGGTCGAAAGAAAACAATTTTTCTAACTGATATCTTACTCTTAATGTGCTGGGTTTGTATTGCGATAGGAAACAGAGTCGAATTTCTATTTATATCGAGAGCCTTCAGTGGATTTGCAGTTGGAATAGCATCTTTAGCCATACCGATTTATCTGGGAGAGACTATAGAGGCAGAAGTTAGAGGACTCTTGGTTTGTTACCAACAGCGTTTGGAAACATAGGGATCTTACTATGTTTTTGGCTGGAACATATGTTACGTGGGAGTTCTTGCATGGTTTGGTGCAATACTTACATTACCTTTTTGTTTTTCATGTTCCTAATTCCGAAACTCCAAGGTGGCACGCCTCAAAAAAAATGCACAAGAAGCACATAATTCTTTACAATGGCTTGAGGAGGTTCAGATATAGATATAAACGAGGAGTATTCTAATTTGTTCAACAAAGAAAAGCAACAGCCATCAAAAAGGGTTTAGTTCTAAACGAACTTTGTAAATATGTACATATAAAACCACTTATAATATCCTTAGGGTTAATGTTTTTCAACAACTTAGTGGCATAACGGCTGTTATTTATTATACAACTAATATCTTTGAAATGTCGGGATCTACGGTCGATAAGAACTTAAGTACTATTATTGTGGGTGTAGTAAACTTCGTTTCTACATTTATAGCAACTGTATTAGTTGATAGACTAGGGAGAAAAATTTTATTATGTATATCTAGCGTATTAATGATCATTACATTATTAACATTGGGTACGTACTTTTACTTACTTCATCTTAAATTCCTATAACGGAATATGGATGGATACCATTATTGAGTTTTGTCGTGTACATTTTAGGGTTTTCTTTGGGTTTTGGACCTGTCCCTTGGTTAATGTTAGGTGAAATTTTTCCAGCAAGGATAAAAGATGTTGCAGCGTCGGTCACTACTGCCTTTCATTGGACTTGCACGTTCATTGTTACTAAAAGTTTTGTGAACATTATAGAAATTGCAGGGCCGTATGGTACATTTTAAAATTTGGTTTTTGTTAAAATTTCATTGTTTTTGTTAAAATATGGGTTAAAACAAAATAAATTAGAAATAGGCTTTAAATTTAAAAATGTTCGGGAATCTTCATTATTTGTTTTATTAACAATACTTTTATGGTTAATAAAAAAGTTTTATTTTTTATTAAACTTTTATTTAATAAATTTCAAAATTTATTTTCAATTTTGGAAAATAAAAATTTCATCAAAATTTTAAATTTGTAAAAACCTAAACTCAATCTTTTTAAATTGAAATTTTAAAAAATGCCTAAAACTTTTTTTTCTAATTTTATTAATGTTAATTATTTTATTTTGTAATAAAGTCAAAGGAAAAAGGTAATTAAATTTTATTTTTAATCATAATTTGGTAAAAATTTTGTTATTTAATACCTTCATCAAAATTAAATAATTTTACGGTTAATGGAATTTAAATTTGTTAGTATAACCAAATGAAAAAAATTTATTTAATTATTCTTTTATATAATTAAAATTTAACCCATTAAACCAATAAAAACAATATTAAATAAAATCTTTAAATTTTAGATAATTTAAATTTACATTAAAATGTTGAATAACAGGTTATTTCGTGTAGTTATTCATTTCTAAATTGAACAAAGAAAATTGTTAAATTTTGGTAAATTAAAAATTAAAAAAAATATTGTTATTTAAAATAATTCCAAAACGATAAAAATTAAAAAAATTTAAGTAAAAACCATCATTATAGTTCTAAACGTAAACAATAAAAAAATTAAAAACTAATCTTTTTTTTAATGGTGAAAAAACAATTAAACCAATAACACTTACAGTTATCTTCGTCAGTAGTGATATCTGTTAAAATTGTTAAAGATTTAAAACAAGGTTGAAAAATTAAAACATAAACATCAGCCTTTTAAAATAAAGAGAAAGTTAAAGAAATTAAATTAAATTTTAGTAAAGAACAAAGGTCATTAAAAATTAAATTTTAAACTGTTTTAAAAATCCCCTGGAACTTTCTTAGCAAACAAATCAATGTCCACACAAAATTTTCAAACCTTTCATCTACGTATTACACCAAACTGTAGGGCGGGCTTTAAAGTTTTTTTTAACCTAAATTCTTTAAAGTGAAATTTATGAAAGTTTTGAGTTCTTGAAATTTTGTTAAATTTTTTTTTTTAAATTCAATTTCCTAACAACAATTCGTTTATTTCTAAATTTTGTTTGAACCTATTTAAGATTTTTAAAAATAGTAGGGTTCGGCGCTTGTTAAATTTTGTTTTATAAACTAAATGTTCAAAGTGAATTTTGATAGGGTTTAGTTTGCCCCATAATTTTTTTAAATTTTATAATTAATCCTATAAATTGTCCTATCCGTTATCCAGTTTATTTCTTTCTTTCCTTTTTTTTGCAGAAAATAAAGAATTGTTCCATGCTTAAAATTCTTTTGTTATAACACAAGAAAAAAAATGATTGGAAAATATTTAGGGTTTTCAAATGTTTTGGGTTAAATACCAAATTAAATTAATATCGACCTAAAATAAGAAACGACTTTCATTTTAAAAAATGATTGTTAATATTTAATTTTTTGTTTCTTGGAAAAAATTTTAAAATTATTTTAAGAAATTTTAATTAATTTTAAATTTGGAAAATTTATGAAACCAAAGTGTACAAAACAATGCGGTATTTAAAAATATGTTAATTAAATTTTGTTTCTGGTATCTTTTAAATTAATTAGAAAATTAATAGGAATTTAAATTTTGGTTAGGAAAATTGGTAGTATTAATAACAAATTGGTATCCAAATTCATTTGTTCCCTTTTTTGTTTTTAATAACGGTGCTTCCAAATTTTTCCCTTTTGTTCTTAAAAGGGTAAAAAGGTTAGGAAAGTAAGAAAATTTTTTTCCCAATAACCTAAGATGATGACAATTAACAATTTCGAACGGATCCTATCAGTGGCGGTGCCAGTGCAAAGTTGGCAATCACATTTTGAATCTCATATAAACATAACGTAAGTAGGATACTAACTAAATTTCGTTTACTACTATCGTAGGTATAAATACTAACGATTAACATTAGTTTCAATCGGTCTATTTCAGTGGCGGTACTAGTCTGAAGTTAGCTGTAATTTTGAATCCTCTAAAAGTGGCATGTATTCCTAAACAGTCGACCGCTCATGATGATAGCGTAGCTATTGGAACGCGTTCGTTGTTTTTCAATTTTGTGGGGTTCGTGGGTGTATTTTGTTTGTTACGGATCCGGCCACAGTTCCAGTGTTCCGGGTTTTCAACTAGATATTATTCACTATCATCGTATATCTGCAAAATACTAAAGACTAACATTAATTTCAATTGGTCCGTTTCAGTGGCAGTGCTAGTGTGAAGCTGGAATTTTGTATCTACTGTAAAAATTACCAGGATTTTTATCCCAGCGTGAAACATTGACGGAGCGTCTAGAGCTACAAACTTTTAAAATAACGCTTTTAATTTATTAATTTTCTAATAAATTAATTAATTTTAGGTTTCTAAAAGGTCGATAACTTTTCATGATACAGTAGAATTAAAAATTTTGCTAATTTTAAGAACCAACTTTTAGATAAATTTAGGAAATCAATTTGAAGGGTATGCACATTTTAAGCGTTGCAAAACGTATTTTATTACAATATTTTATTACAATCTACGTATATTTACGTATAAAATTAATTTTAGTTTGAATTAACAAAATTAGTGATGAAATTCTATTTAGAAACATTTTATATTGTGCTTTCATTAAAAAAGCGGCGTACAAAGCATGAGTTCGCTTATATAGTAATCGGCTGTATGAAAGATTGACTGTATTTCAAATTAAAATAGGTTAGACTAATGTTAGTGGTGGTACAAATAGATGGTTAAACTTGTACCGTTGTCTACACGTTATTGATTTTTCAAGGGAAGAAAACTAGATTTTTTGGAATCGTGTCTGTAATTCATCAAGTAGAGGTACCTGCAGTTTTGTGAATAGATCACTGTAATTTTACTAAAACCCAGATTCAAGTAATTTTAATGTGATAGTTTGTTCAAAATACGAAGTTATAAACGCTAACATAATGCCATACTAATTAACTTGTAAATTTACGTTATATGATTAAATATACAAGTCTGTGTGTTTAAATTTTAATATACACTCTTCATTTAAAATCGAAGAAAAAGAATTAATAAATTTCATATTATATGTTTTATAATGTTTTATTCATTTGTATTACAGGAATTTTAATGTATAATTTTATAAGCAACTAAAGTGCTGAATACATTTTAAACAGTTTGTTGTGTTGACCTTATCGATTATGGCACCCAGCCATGATTGATTATATGGTCTAAGCTCATCATTGAAATTTACCTACATCTACTACTTTCTAAAATCCAATGACTCCGTTATAAGATGAAACATGGTCCTAAAATTTTCTTGATAATTAAGAATGTCCAAGAACTTTTATTAACGTGTAAATTGTAATTATTAATATTATTTGATTTACACAATGGACAACAATAATTTATGTCTCTTATCTAATTTGAATTTCAAAGGATACATATGAAAAGCAAATTGGTTACTCATTGTGGATGATTAATGTGATTTTGAACACCATCGCATTAAGCAAAAAATAAAATATGATGTAACTACATAACACAACATATTAAGGCTATCACTATAACTCCTGGAATTTCTTAATTATGATGTTGAGTTCAGTGGATCAGTGTAGTAATTATCTCTTCAGTTGAAAGAAATGTAAACCTGTAAACAATACCAGCACACGTAAGAAATCTTATTCCTTAGGTTAGACTCAATCAAAAAAATAAAACTAAAGAAGATTAAATATCATCATCGATGAACTAATTGTGTGATGTTTTATTTTCAATATCACAACTAAATACATTTAAACCATTTACCTATTTCATAGCGGTCCATGCCATTGAAATTCTATTCACAATAAAACAGTAATAAACACTGGCTAAAAAATGATAAACAAAAAAGAAACATAGAAAACATAGAAAAAATTAAACATCTAATGTCCTGTGATATTAAAATGAGATTAAAGTTTTGAATAACATAGCCATGGTATCCTGTACTTTTTCTGTGGTGTGAGTGAGTACAGATTGTAACTTACAAAACGTTCCACTAAAAAAATTATTAAGAACAGTCTAGATTGGATTGTATCAATTTCATTAAAAGAATCTCGCCTTTCCAAATTAAATTTAATAAGATTAATGCAATAAAATTGTGTAAAAATTTCAAGAATCTCATTTTACCAACCCCGCTGACAAGGGAAGAAATACATACAAAAAATATGCACACCAAGCATATATTAAGGTGGCGTTTGGCAAAATTAGAAAATACCAACATTACTCCCATTCATCATGAGACGTCGCAAATATGGTAATTTTTAAGAATTGATTAAAAAAACCCTCAGCCCCTTGGTATACGTTACGGGCTGCAAAAATAAATTTTTATATTTTCCTGCAAACATATTCCATATTTCTCTTGTGCGTTTATATTGTATTTGTTTTGTGACTTTTTATTTTTACCTTTTCTGTAACTTTCAATATTTTATTGATATAACGGATTACGTTTATGTTAACACAATTTGGAAGTTTGAATTTTGCTGGATTTAAAATGACCACCTTGTACAATAATAACGAAAATAAGAGGACTTGTTTTTCGTATTAATCTTGGAGGTAGAATATTAATTTGACCATGTTCATCGCTACTTTTATTTCTTTATCCACGGTTATTAATAAAACAAATGTAATTATTAGGATATAAAATATCAAATTTAAATAAGGTAACAATAAACAATCATTCAACAATTAAGACTTGATTTTATGAAATTTATCAAAATTATCAACTTATAAAGTCATTATTATTATTTAAAACTAGCTGTTCCTCATTATAAATATGTTAATATATTATCAACAAAATAGATTCTGGATTACTTTAGATTTCTGTAAATAAGTCATTAAAGTTACTTTATCATTTATAATCCATTTTATTATGTATTTATACCCTAATAGCTTATAATAATGAATTGCACTAGGAGCACTCTAATTCGCAGGAAGTACCACCTGCCTGTGCAACTCGCGATATTCCACTGCAACATAAATTACGTTTAGCTAACAATTCTTCCGAATTAGCGTAGATAATACCGAATATATATATATATATATATATATATATATATATATATATATATATATATATATATATATATCACCAGGAAGATATGGTCTCATGGGATCAGATAATCAATTGCATAACTCCTTCAATTGCTTTCGATGGATGGACTTAAATAGGTTCCCGCAATTAAAAGCAACACAATTTTACTTATGAGAACGATGTTTTTTAATGTTCGGAACACCGCAAATAGTTATGTGCAATAATGGTCCACAGTTTATGAGTTCACTGTTTTAACAACTCACATGTACTTATAGGAAATTTTGAGGGCCTTAATTGGCATGATCTGATTTAATGGTGCCCTCCCATTACCAGTATTTAAAAATTTTAACGTAACTACTATTGACTTGTGTTTAAAGGAATTAAAATTCTTAACAAGATTTTTATGGGTTAACCTGCGGAAGGATCAATATTAAAGATGTTCACGCGTATCCACCATACCTTGAGAGGTGAAACGTGATAGAGAGGTGATAATTCGCGACACACTTGCGATGAAATCTAGAATTATGCAACACTGAGGGTGCGTAACCATTAAAATCACAATCGTCCGCCCCAAAACATTTGTCTCTTACGGGGTTGGCCACGGAACAAGGCGATTCGTTTGCATGTAAAACCCTATCGTCAAATTACACAAGCTCAGAGATCTGCTTCAGAAATGTGCCATATACGACGCATACCTCGAAAGGTTGCACTCAACAAACGTCCAATCTTGGAGGTCGACCCACATATAGAGGGTAACTGTAAATTCCAACACCATTTTATCATTTAATCTAAATACGATCATGAGAACAATATCGGCCAAGTACCTACAGTCAAAAAAAGTTGAAAAGAACGTTGAAGGTAGGTAATGTCAGCATCTCCTTCCTTGATAATTCTGGACACTGTAGCAACAAACACCTTAGTTGCTGCACATGTTATTTCTTTAAGTTTTTTTTAATGTGTTTGAAGGATTAATGGTTTTGAAATAATTGTACGCGTTGTACACTACCTCGCATGTTTGACTGCGTATAACTTGTCCGTGCTCACCTAAGGTAGGCGTAGGGCTCATAATCACGATATTGTATTACACAATTACTCTTGTTCTAATTTAAAACGAGAATGAACGCAGTTTTGCATTGACAATTGAAACTGATTGAAACCATAATTAGAGTAATTAGGAATCCATAAGTAATAAAAATAAAACAGAGACGTCCACTTTCACGTAATAGCGAAATATTGTTTGCATAATAATGGACAATGTCCTAATCTACAATTTAAACATATACTGATTTCTTTAATTGATTAAAGTTAAATGTAATTTTAAGAAAATGTTTATTCGCATATTTTATATAACTTTCTATCTGAAGAAGCTGTTTATTGTCTTTCTGCCTAACAACGCAAACATAATATTTTTAACATGACACACTTGAATAATAAGTATAGAGGTGTTAATTATGTTTGTATACGTAATCATTGTTATACAATGACGTATGTATTGAAACAATTTACATGCGACACTACGAGTAGAACATTTGAAAACGATTGTATGTGCATCTGACCTCAAAAACATCTCCGTTTGAGCGTGCTGCACCCTAATTAATTCTTAAAAGACCTCTAATCAATATATGGCGATCTAGGCAAACGTGACTTGTACATGGCTCTATTTCCAATGGTGCAGTACAAGACAATCCCGCCCCTTTATAAGGCAGTACACAGAGATCCTTTGAACGTTGCGTCGCATCGCGCATCAAACGTGAGGTGCTTCTATATCGTAACTTCTTACGCGAAAAGTTTTGTGCCGGTTAAGTTCGCGACTCCCTGGTGTACCGGTCGCGTCGTCACTGCTGGTAGCATACGGGTTATCTGGTGCATTAGGAGACCTTTTAAGGTCTTCGGTTCGTGAACTCTGACCGAGTATCATTACACATATTTACACTACATTTCAGACATCAGCACTGGGGCCACAGTTACAAAGCCTTAACCCACGGGGTGTGAGGCTGCACTCCGGCTGTGTAACAAAACACCGATGGTTAAACAGGGAGACCCTGTTTAACTAACACCACCTCCCGTCTAGCCAACCCTTGGTTACATACCCTCCCCAGTCATCACGATAGCGAAGACGTATTCCGCCGCAGCTACGTCTACCACAAACTCCACCCCACTATACCCTCTCCTCTTCACGTCCTTCAACTCCTTCCCCGCCAACGTACCACCTCAACATCCTCTTCCACCACCTCTTCCGCTACAGCTTCCACCGTGTCCAAACCGTCCTCCCGCCGTTACTGTGTCAAAACATCCCCAACTCCATCTTTTACAATTCGATCCTTGAGCTGGACCAACCTCAAACTTAATTATAACCACACCGCCCTGCTGGAATCCCGTAACCCTCTTTCCACCTGGAGCGTAAGCTTCAACACCTATACGGCGACCCAAATGTTTCCCTATCCCAGCTTTCTGGTCCCCGACCAAGCTCCACCTCCCTTAAACCACCATCCTTGTCCTGCGTGATTAAACACGTAGACAAGGATATCACGACGCCCCAATGCCATCTCCTCCCCATGTCTCAAAGTCATTAGAATCATCTCCCGTACGTCTAACCTCCCCACCTCCTTCATCCGAGTCTCACCAATTCTAAAACCACCCTTGACTTCCTACTCGCTAGAGGGTCTACATGTTCGGTAGACATTACGAATGCGAGCCATCCCATGCACCAGCCCCAGTCCCTACTGCTCCACCTGCACGCAGGTGGGACATGCTTCAGAGGACTGCTCCTCCAGAGTCCGTTGCCCCACCTGGGTGAAAACCACAAATCCACCTCCTGTAAGTCCCAGTCGACCCCAAGTGTAACAACTGTGGGGCGACCATCCCCTACTCATTCAGCTGCGAGAAGAGACGTCTCCTTCCTCCCGTCCCAAACTGCTGTCCCTGGTTCCTTAACACGTCTACCTCCTCCTCCGAACCCGACGATCCTGACGTCGAACACTTCCTCCGGATAAACGATTTTATCCGCACAATTACCCACACCTTAATCTCCGCCTTTCCAGAGCGGCGAGGGTTGATCGTTAGCAGGATCGACTTCGCCACTCGAGTATTCCTCAAACGCCGCACCATAGCCACCTACACGGGCGGCCGTGTTGCGTTCTCCATGCCCTTAGTCCATCCGGAGGACTAGCTGTTGTCCAACCCATTCCCTTTAATCCTACCCGCCCCTAATTCAATGGAGCTCATAATCGTCACAGTAAACGCTCGCGGAGTCCGTAACAAACGGAATTTAATTAAAATCTTCTATACAGAAAATATCCAAGTTCTTGCAATAACGGAAACCAAACTTTCTACCAATAATCATCTAAACTTTACCAACTACAGTTCTTTTCTTCTTTAGTGCCATTAATGGCACTAGAGGCACCGCCCTAAAACCCGTTTCGCTTCAACCCCGGTGGATCTTTCGAACGCGATTTGAACGTCTGTCGATACATTCGTACGCTCCTACCGCATATCGTTTTACCGTCGTCTGCAGGTCACGAAACTTCGCCGTCTTCTGAATAAGCAGTTGTCACTGCTATAGCAAACACAGATATTTAGGGGCGGTTATATAAGAAGAGGACCGACAGCGCGGGAAGAAGAAAGAAGAAGACATCGCCCCATCTTGTTCCATCCGGCATCGCACAATAGAATCGAACAATACGTGCATAGCTAGGTAAATTCAACTAAAGGACTGGAAAAGGGCAATTAAGGTAATACTAGGTTAATTAATTGTAATTATAATAAAAATTAGAAATTGTTGTACAATTAAACTAATTAACAACTGCCCTCCAATCGAACAGAACTCTCAACTTCCAAGCCTTTACCCGGCGGGGTGAGGTGGTGAGAGTTTAATCTTCGAAAACACTTTGATAAACAAAAATCTTCTATCCCAAAAGTCAAATACCAACTAACAATTGCCATGGTGAAACATGGCAAACCTCTCCTTTCACCTGCCCCGACGAATTGACAATACAGGAACTAAGACCACACCCGTACGTATTACCGACCTTTCCGACATTACCACCGACTATACCACCAAGGACCTACGCTAACGTAACTGCTACGAAATACTACGACGCAGACAACACCAACTACACGACCACAACCTTTACTTCCCACACCACCACGCACTTACGCAACAATAACTGCTGCACCCATGACACCGACCATGACGCAGACGATGACCACTACCTCATCTCCAACCTCATCCAATACTTCCTCTACCTCCGCTACTTCCTCCACAAGCACCTCCTCAACTTCCTCTTCCTCAACCGACTTAACCAAATCAAAATACTGCATCCGCAACATCCCTACCAATATCAAATCCCAAAACAGCTCTACCAAACCCTTTTAACCCTAAACCTACCGTGGACTGAGCTTAAACTCAACCACAACCACCCGCCTCCTTATCACCAATGCTCCTATACCAGTCCGCGAAACCCAAACAAAAATACAACACCTTTTGGTCCCCTCCATCTCCTTTCAGCAACTCACCGCCCTAGACCTTCCCTTACCTCTGATAAGCCTAGACCAAATTCCTTTTCCTTGTCATCCGCGGAGTTGACCAGGATATCTCCATGACCGAAATCACAGACTCCATTGACCTTCCACATGTTACCCGCGCAATCCGCATCATCTCCAAAATCACAGACCGTCCCACATCCCTAATCCGAATCATTACCGATTCCAAATCCACCCTCGATTGCCTGCTTGCACGTGGGGTCTGGATGTTCTCCAGGCACTACGTATGTGAGCCATCCCAAATCCCAAAACCAATACCAAAATACTGCTCCATCTGCACGCAGTTGGGACACCAAGCGGTAGACTGTCCAACTCCAAGAACCTTTAAATGTCCTTCCTGTGGTGGAAACCACAAAGCCAATCCTGCCCCTCATTGTCTACGCCAAGGTGTAACAACTGCGGCGGCTCCGCAACTTACAGTTTTGACTGTGAGGGCGTCGAGAGAATCCTTCTTCCCTCACAAGCGGCTAGCATCTCCGCTTTGGAAACCGTCTCCGCAACCAACTCCACTACCGAAGCAGACGACCCCACGGTCGAACACTTCCCGGATAGACCAACCTGAGGCGTTCGCCTTCACTCGTGTCCGTCTTTCCTGACAAGCGCGAGCTTGTCTTGAAAATGATGGACCGGGCAGCGATGGCGTACCTGGACCGGCACGTGTATTCCACCTGGCTGGGTACTCTGGTCGCGTTCTCGACTCCTATTGTCCATTCCTAAGCACATCCATCTCAACAAGCTATCCTGATCCTAACCCATACGTACAATGGCTTTAACAATAGGAACTGTTAACGCAAGGGGCATTCGACGGAAACGTCCCTTGCTCAAAACCTACTGACAAACGACAAAATACAAATTCTCGCCATTACAGAAACTAAACTTCACACACGAGGAATATTACACAATACAACACTTTCCTCAACAATAACCAAATCGGGGAACCTGAGGTACAGCACTTAATACACACCAGATATCCAGCAACCATCTATACTCTACCGCCAACTAAACACCTGGAGTGTGTAGCGGCCACGATACACCTCCCAGCCACACCAATTATAGCCATCTCCTATTATAATCCACCGGGATAAACACCCTATCCGAAGAACTTTTAGAGTTCATCGCCGACCTTCCTAATGATGTACTCTTAGGGACCTGAACGCAAGACACACAAATTCGGTGACACGGCTACCAACCACAACGGGTCATACTAACCAACAACTTGCTCCGCCTGCCCTCTGGCGAGCGGAGAACAATTGCCCACTTTTTTCCAGGAACCTAAAGACCACATCATATGCCCGAACCACTCATACAACATTTCAGCAACCAATGCCACTTGGGAACCACTATAACATCTGATCACCTCCACTACTCATTAATACCACATTAGGACCAGCACCTCCACATACACCAACGATGATTACAAGACGTGACTTTAAAATGCAAACTGGGACTTATTTGCCCAACACATAGCCAACAACTTACCAGCAGCCATTCTAGACACAGCTCAGGACATTGACGACACCGTACGTGAACTGACGCACTTAATAACCGACACAACAAACACAGCGATCCCGACCAAAACCATAGATATTAACGGAAAACCTCTCCCCATATATCCTAACAATGATCAAACAAAAGACGCATATACAGACAATACATAAGCAACAGAGATCCGTTCTCAAAACAGAGTATAACAGACTCAATGCAAAAATACGACTAGAAACAAACCGCTACACTCAGGAAAACTGGATACGTATAACATCGGACCTAGATTACAGAAATGGCCCAAACTTTTGGCACAAGTTTAAGGTCCTTACAAAACAAAAACGAGACCACGATCACACTTACTCGACCTCCAAGGCAACATGATCACCACAGACCAGGAGAAGGCAGCCCTTTTCAGTCTCCATCTCCAAGACACATTTACAACCCCTGACGACCCATTATTTGATGAACTTAAAACCCAACTAGAACAAAACCTTGAGAGACTGAGACAGAGAAATGAAGCCCCATTTACTAACACATGACGATCCCTTCTTAACGCCGATATCCCCAGACACAATAACAGACATATTCAAAAAGGCAAAAACAGCTCCCGGACAAGACGGCCTCAATCGACTAATACTGCGTAAACTACCGCCGAACGCCATCACACTACTCTCGCAAATTTACAATAAATGCTTATCCCTCTCGTACTTTCAAACTGAATGGAAAATTTCAAACACAATTATGACGACCAAACCACGTTCGGACCCTACACAACCCTCTTCTTACAGACCCATCTCCCTACTGAACTGCATGGGCAAAGGCCTAAAACCATTCTATCCAGAAGGCTAAGAGACTACCTCGAAGCTAACAACCTCATCCCGGATAGCCAATTCGGCTTTAGACCAACCGTTCATGCCATGATCCATTAGTCAAACTCCACACTGAAGTCTCCAGATCACTCAACCAACAATCCTGTTGCCTGGCAGTCTTCCTTGATATCAAACAGCCTTCGATAAAGTCTGGCACGCCGGACTAATCCACAAAATCCAAACGCTCAACATTCCAATACACTTCGTCCGGCTCCTTCTTTCATACCTGTCTGACAGGACTGTGAAGGTCAGGATAGGCACTACTACATCCCAGCCGTTCACGCCAACAGCGGGCGTACCGAAAGGTTCGGCCTTAGCACCACTCCTATACTTAATTTATGCACACGACATTCCACAACCAGCAAACCTAAACATTACAATGACCCAATTCGCAGACGACACTGCGATGTGGGCGACCAACCAAAAGTGAAACAGCAAACAGACTATTGTCCCAACAATTACAAGAATTCTCCAACTGGGCGAACAAATGGAGAATTACCATTAACCCAACAAAACCCAAACGATACTATTCCGACACCCCAACTTAACAAGACAACCTCGACAAACATCAGACAACATCAACCTACAATTAAGGGACATACAACTACATCCACAAGACAAAATAATATACTTAGGGATTACCTTCACGAATACCCTTAACTGGAACCAAGACTTACAAAATAACCTGAACAAAGTACGGAACCGCGCAAACTTACTAAAAGCATTACGAGGACGCGACAGGGTTGCCACCCCAAAACCTTACAACATACATACAAAACATACATGAGGCCCCTAATCGACTAGGCGCCATTGTACGCCTCCCTCAAACCCAATAACTACAATCCATCGCTGCCTGTGAACGTAATATACTAAGAACCATCCATGGACTAGACTACAGACTCCCCAACGACTTGACTATACAAACAGCAGACATACAACCTATCGTCGACAGAATCAAGACACTACAAACAAAATTCACAAACCACAGAGTGCACGGCAATACAAATGCAACTAAAACATACTTAAAACTACATACTAACAACAAAAGACTATACAACCCGAAAACCCAGGAAGAAATTTAAACACTTACCAGCACTACTAACACAATTACTAAACGACCTACCAGAAGACTTTGACATGATCCTAGATGACACTCCCTACCTACTTAGATAAAGCTACCCCTTGTTTGTAAATGATGACGACCACAGCCCGAAAATGGGAAATGGCACATGGAAATTGCGAAGTCCGAACCAACCGATAATGACGACTAATGGCATATGGAAATGGCGAAATCTGACCCCAACAACGATGACGACCAATGGCATATGGAAATGGAGAAGTCCGACCCTCAACACCGATGACGACCACAACAATGGAAAAGGCCAACGCGCAAACCACAACACTACACACACACACACACCACTAAACCAACACTTATAAAATCCTAATAAAGTATTTTTTTTTTTTAAACACAAAACAGCACAATATTGGAACCAACCAATTCAACAATTATGAAGAACATGAAGGAAGCAGACCAGGGCTGAAGAGGGAGAAGACCCCTAAGCTGTCCGAGGAAAAGAAGTAGAACATAAGAAAAGTTATCTATAAGCAAATAAACGACAAAAAGCTTCAACCCGTTTCCATTACCACCATATCTCAGTCACCAAATGCGTTGCCGCCACGGTACACTTAACCGCCCCATCATATTCTTTAGTTATTACAACCTCCAGGTGCCAACACGCTATCGTGCGATTCCTTACATTAATTGCCAATCTCCCTAACGCATCCTGCTTGGCGACCTTTGCTCGCCATACCCAATTTGGTGACTCCAGTGACAACGCCAACGGAATACAATTATCCAACCTACTTCTACAACTACCATTATGGCGCACTGATAACACCACTCCCACATACTTCAGCCATAGTGGTGCTTCCATCATCGACCACATCATATGCTCCGCACCTATTCAAAGATACCTTGACGCCGATTGTTACATTGGCACCACCATAACCTCCGATCATTTACCACTTTTTTAAAACCGAACTCTGTCCTATGCCGGCCCCGCCCCTAATATCATAACTCGGCGCAACTTTAAAGACGCGGACTGGAGCGTGTTTCCTCCATTCCTGTTCTGGTATCCGATCAGGCAGGTCGTTAAATTAGAACCAATTACCTGTTTAACTAGTAATTTAATTAAATTCGATTTACCGGCCGGTATCAACCCAACGATGCCGCGCCATAGACCGGGCCGAGAGGTCTAACGACGACGGGTGCCTCTGGGTCGACACCGAGGATTTCAGGGGACGTCAGCGACTAACGGATATGGTACGGTTGCAAGCCAGGCAACCTACCATCAACAAGTACCGCCAGCCCGATACCGTCGCTTCTGTCCCTTCCGTGGAAGGGCGCCAAAGCGACGCGCCATCCGCCGCCACCGCTCAGAAGAGGAGAAGGCCGAAGAAGACACCACCCCCGCAGAAGACGTCGCCCCGCCAGCCCAGGCAACAACCAGAGCAGCACCCCGCCGCAAGCCGCTGTAGCCGCCGAAAGAGAAGAAGTGAAGACCCCGTCCTGGATCCACCAGCCCCGATGACTTCGTGGCACAGAAGAAGAGGCCGAAGAAGGAGACCGTCCGCCCGCCTACGTCACCACCGACGAGCAACGTGTACCAAGCCCTGGAGCAGTACACGGACACCGCCACAGCGATGGAGCAGACCGCCGCAACAGAGACCAGGGAGAAAGTACCCCGGTAATCCTTCGTCAGAGGAGAACTGGGTTGCTTTTTGACCGGAAGAAGATCGCCTTCACCAGGGCCAAGGCAACCTTCGAGGGAATTGATACAGCCGCCTCACCCAGGACCGAGACAGGCTGATGATATTCGATAAGTGTGGTACGCAGTACCACACCTATCAGGCAAGGAGCGAGCGTCTTGCCAAGGTAGTAATACGTGGCGTGCCCGTAGAGCTATCCGAAGCGGATGTAAGTTCCGATTTGACGACGCAAGGAATTAATACAGTTTCTTGTTTCAGGATGAAGCAGCGAGGCCGAGCGATCCCCTGGTTTTGGTACACCTACCGAGCGAGGAGGAAACAAGAGGATCCGGAGGTGAAGCACGTCGCCCGCCTCCGAGTCACCGTCGAGGACCTGAGGCGGAAATCCGACATCGGGCAGTGTCACCGGTGTCAAGGTTTCCCACGCACAGCGTTGCTGCAGGGCGGCAGCACGCTGTGTGAAGTGCGCCGGTGATCACCCACAGTCAATGCACTTTACCCCGACCCCGGGAAGTGCGTTAACTGCGTGGGGACCACCCCGCTACCGTGGATGCCCGAAGTTCCTCGACCTCCGCAACGGAAGAAGATGGAAGCACCGCAGCGACCGCCGAAGAGGACACCCCGGCGCCCTCCTCGACTCGGACCGGAGTCAGCTACGCCCTCGACGGCGGCAGGCTGAGAAGGCGGAAGTACCGAGGGCTCCCGCCGCCCGTTACTCCGCCCGATCAACCTGCCGGGTTCGACCCTATTGACCTTCCTCGGAGGGCTCAATATGAAGAAGGCCCTACCTGTCATCCGTAAGGTGGCAGAGGCACTCCAAGGTGGAATCTGCGACTGACTTGTGGGGGTTTCCTCTCACACAGTCAGGGGTGCCCTTTAGGGTAAACACACGACGGTCCGGATCGAAGCTGGCGCCCGAGATAAGTATTTAGTATCGATTTTTAATTACTTAATTTCTGTTCTGTAAATATCGATAGTGTTACACTTCACTAACACATATTTCTTTGTATTTCGGATAAGCAACCTAGCGACAACAGGACAGCCCACACAAGGAAACACCAATCCAAACGCAACACCACACAACACCCGCTTTTTTTGAACAACCAACAACAACGCACTCAACACCGACATCAGGCGTTCCAAACACAGGAAAACCAACAATCCACGCACTTCCACGCGCTGAAGAGGACGAAGACTCCTGAGCAGCGCCCACCAACATACACGTTTTATATTTAGTATTTTATATTGTATATAGTATTAATGTAAAATGTAATTATCCATAATTGTTAAAATCTAAAATCTTAATAAACGAGTTAAAAAGAAAAAAAAAAACGTGTTCTCCAGGCACGTTACCGGCCATCTCGCTAACCCACCTTAACCTCTCCTTAGACATAGACAATGCTATCACAGACCTTTCTTCGGTGATCAATGATGCCATCAACGTCTCTATCCCCAATAAAACTATAGATATATCCCGCAGACCGCCCACCACACATCATCAATTTAATAAAAAAAAAGAAAAATTTTCCGCAGATTCCTTAAACATAGAGATCCAATCCTTAAAACTGAGTATAACCGCCTTAATGCCCTTATCCGTAGAGATACAAACATTTTCATCGAAGAAAAATGGGCACGAGTCATCTCGTCCCTCGACTACCGCTACGGCAAGAAATTCTGGAACACATTTCGCAGACTAACCCACCATAGGAATCACTCCAAATCGCATCTCCAGGATGCCACGGTACCCTTTATGCCACTGACCAAGCAAAAGCCAATTTTTTCAATACCCACCTTCAAGACACCTTTCAGTCCCCAGATCTACCTCATTTTGACGTAGAACTAAAAGCGCGACTCGAAAATGACCTGGAAATACTCCAAGCCACTCCACTCCCTGAATACCACCTCCTAGAAAACGATCCTCCTGAGTCCCATTCAATCCGACCTAATAATGAACACCCTAAAGGGGTAAAACAATGCCCCGGTCAGGACGGTCTTAACCGTGCCATCCTTCGACAGCTCCCTCCCCAGCCATCAACCTTTAGCCACCATTTACAACAAATGCTTCTCCATAGGATACTTCCATCGGCGTGGAAATCTTCTACGGTCATTATGATACCCAAACCCCGAACTGACCTTTACCCTCTTCTTATCGCCCCATTTCGCTACTAAACGTTCTAGGCAAATGCCTTGAACAAACCCTAACACGTAGACTAAGAGGTTTTCTCGAAAGTAATAACTTCTTTCCCCAACCAATTTGGTTTTAGGCCATTAAGATCCACCCAAGACCCTCTTCTCAAGCTGCTCACCGACACCACAAAAGCCCTTAACCTGAAACAATGCTCGCTTGCTATATTTCTGGATATCAAACAAGCTTTTGATAGAGTATGGCACGCGGGACTAATCCACAAAATCCGCTCCTTAAGAATCCCCGATCACTTCACCAGACTAATATACACCTACCTATCTAACCGATCGGTGATGGTGAGAGTGGGGTCGAGTCTATCTCAATCTTTCGTACCCCTAGCAGGAGAAAGGTTCGTCCCTATTGCCCCTTTTTTACCCCTAGACCAGTTGCCCCCATATTTCAGTCATGCTCTTCGCGGACGACACTGCCTTCTGGGCAGCTAGCCGTGAAAGGCACGGCCTCCCTCTCAATTAAACCAAATCAATCTTCAACAATGGGCTAACCGAGGGTTACCTTCCCATAAGACTAATAAACTTTTTGACTCCCAATTTTCTTAACGGTACAACCTCCACAATTAACCCTTCTGCAAGGGAAGGCCGGCCCTCAACACTCTGTACCTGGGGTCCATTTACAAACGAAATTGGAATCACGGCCATTCTTAACAGGATAAACCTCAACATACTAAGCCCTACGGGCGATACGAGGAACCCTACCCCTCCAACAACTAAAATAGATTACCCAAACCCATTAATTCAATTTCACGCCTAACCCAATTACACAAAGACTTAAAACACTAAAACAACACTTATGCCAATTCTACAACGAAAACAAAATCCTTCTCACCCCATTAACAATCCTCCAAAATAATCTTTAGCAAACCTAAAATTAAACAAGTTCCCCAGCCTCCTAACCCAATCCTAGAGCCCTCCGAGGACGTCATGCTCAACAATCCCCCACTCGCCGAAACTAAATATGAAAAATTCATTTAAAACGTAAACCAACTAAATTTCACTAAATACAATCCCCAATAAAAAATAAATGTATAAATTTCATTTTAATTCAAGCCTGAGAGCACTTCGCCGACGCCACCTGGATCCCATTCCATAATGTCCAAAATACTGTAAGGAAAATATCCGCCCACCTACAGGACAAATCCATTTAGATTTGAAAATTATTAAATTAATAACTAACCTATAAATTTTTTTTCTTTTTGCCTAGCTAAAATAAATGTTATAACCTTTAAACTTTTTCAAAAATTTTTCAACCGGCTAAGAGGCTCCTCCCTACAGGACTGAAATTGCAAACTATTTTCATCAATTTCCAATAATTAAATCGTGTTTAATTTGTTTGAATTTGATCCTTTAAAAACGATCTTTACAGGTGAACAGATGATCTTGCAGTAAAAGATACTGTGAAAAATTGAATAGAAATGTTTTAATAACCCTTAATCCCATTTTAATAAAATTTGGTTTTCTCCTTAATGGGTAAATACTTCTAATGATCTGGAAAATATATTTTTAAGGTGATTTTATTATTCCACTACTTTTAAGGCTCCTCCTTCAAACCCATTTGCACCCTTGGTCTCCCATCTTGCTTGGCTCCATTTCTAACAGGGATTCTGCTAACACATCTTGCAACAACTGATGCTTCGCCATCAACCCTATATTCAAACGGCTGGAGACTTGTGGAATCCGTGTTTCACAGTTGGCGTCCCGTTTCTGACAGCTAAGTTCTGCTATACGCCTCGTCACTAATACTGGACTCTATTTATAAGATCAGGAGTTCCGCCAGCCCCGACAGCCGCGGTGATTAGTAATTAGCACACAGTTTGCAATTCTACCCTTGGTATAATTTAAAAGAAATTACAACAAAATCTGTAAACATTAACTACAATATTCAGTGTAGCGTCTACCATCTGTTTAACTTTCACTCGTTGAACAATATACGATATTAACCAAAAACGAAGTTTTTTATTTTATCGCAGTAAAATTGTAAAACCACGCAGTATACCTGATTATTTCATCGTTCACAATTAATCATGCAGTGAAAGTCAAATTAATAAATCACTTTAACGTGTAAGGCTACACAATTACATATGTAAGCAGAATCAGGGAGCTTCAGCCCACCACTTTTAATCAGACCACAAGTCGCCCTTCAGCTGATTGGTCGTTGTGTGCATACAGCCTCAGGCTGATGGTTATGATTGAAGCGCCTCAGGGAGGTCATGTCCCTGTTTTCTGATTGCTCCATAGACCCCGCCCAGCCACCAGGCTATGTACTGTGATTGGAGGCTAAGGCACTGTATTCTAATTGGTTGTTTTGGTTGTTTACTTGTGACGCCATCTAGTGGTGTATTTTAAAAAATTAATATTTCTGTAATAGAGGCTAATTGCAGATTTCTACAACAGGGTCTGATTGGTTCCATCTAGCGGTATATTTTAAAAGTAATGGATGGTGGAGAATTCCGCCATCAAGTTGTGTATTCTGTAAGGCTAATTGAAGATTTCTGTGGTCGTGGCTCCATGTTGAGGGTATCGGAAGACGGTAAAACTTAAAATTGGAAATTTCCGAAAACACTACGGTGCCGTAACTAGGCCCTGAGCCTCAGCCCGTTTTAGAGCCCCGTTTGTTTGTTTGTATACCTTCAAGCTGTCTTGTCTAAAAACCCTTTCTGGTTTTCGTATTTGTTATAGCAGCAATAATGAAGAGTGTAAGAGGTTGTCATAGCTTAATATATGTAAAACCAACTTAAGATTTAGATCTGCAAATGAGTGAATAAGTTATCAAGTTTTGACCTTACTAAACATTTAAACAAATATTAAGTTAGTCGTCATGTTAGCAGGACCTGATATAGGTATTATTATTGTTGATAATTTAAATGCTGGAAAATTACCCACAAAACAAAATGTTTTTTATTTTTGACTCAATTTCATCATTACAAACATAGTTTTATAATAATAAAACTGTTTTCTAAAGGAATATTAAATTGGTTGTTTTGCCTACTGATCGTACAGAACGCATTGAAACACCGTTACTCTTCAAGTTCTATTAAATTGCTATATTCGACGGGCTTCTGCCTTTAAAAACTTATGGTAACGCTCAGATAACACACGTTTAAATTCCTCCAGCTCCACCATCACCTTCTCGCGTACTTTGTTGATATGCTGTCCATATTGAATATCTTGTATTCTACCCTGTCTCTAAATCCTTAACGTTGTTAAGAGGTTCAAAACATGTTGATGAATTTAAGCAGTTAACCCATATCTGTAATTATAACACATTAAAATCTAAAAAATAAAAAAAAAAAAACCCGATTACTTACCAGTATTGTTTGATGAACCCTTGGAAACTCGACAGGGAGTGTATAACTGTATAACTGTTACTTCTTCTTCCTTAATTATATTATGTTGCATTGACCTTTCTGCGCCTTGTTTATAAATATAAATTACTTAAAGGTTTTCGTAATTATTAATTTAAATCTCGACGTCAACTTTCACATCACGCTGGTATAAATTCACTGTGGTTTAAAAGACTTTCATTAAAGATGCGAGAAGCTATGTCTAAAACAGCTTGCTGCATAAATAGACGAATTACTGTTAAAGATAAAAAGTTTAAAATGGGATTTGGAAATTTATGGTCTTCAAATGAGGTTGCAAAGGATGGATGATCTCAATAAACGCAACACCAGACGGCTCAAGGATTGACGTGACCAATGAAATATGTAATAGTACAAATACTGTAAAACCTATAAATAAATAACAATAGAGTCACGCAACCCCGAAATAAAATTAACTAACAAATTGTTCCATATACGTCAAATAAGCAAGAAAACAACCTCATATAATAGAATATTTTAATACTAATGGAAGATTCAACACTTGTAATGGATAAATTTGAAATGCTACTGTACTATTTGTTCTGCGCTCTGAATTTCCACGGGTGTTAGTTTGAAATGAAAAATTTGAGCATTAGCCATCGAAAACTAAATTAATTAGAGATGCAATGTAAGCTAGAGATACATTGCATAAGATGTTAATTAAATCACTACCTTCGATTAATTTTATTAAACTCTTCATTTAACCCGTCAGCAGAGAAAAGTCATTATATATTTCAGTTCAAAAAAAATTACTGCTAAGGGCGAAACAATCAGCTTATAAATCTAAGATGTTGATTTCAAGTGTTGTTTTGTGTGTCATTCAAAGGTGCTAAGATCAAATTGTCCCGGGGACCATCTCAATAAGGTTTATGAGACGCGGTTGAACATTTGCTGTATTCTTAGTGAAGCAAGATTCAAGTTGCAAGTCTATGGTTGATTTAATTTGCCCCCAAGCATTAATCCATTTTCAATAAGGACTTTGTGAGTTCAAATTTGTTTATAAATCCTTTTGACAGAGGTTTTTCAAATTATCTTAACGTTTTAATAACTACTTCGCTACTTGATATTTTTAAAAAAAATGAAGTGTATTATCAAAATTTGAATGTTCAATTGCATCCTGCATTTTGAACAAGCTGAGGTTGAGAACCAATAGACGTAAATGGACAAATTCAAACTATCTAATCTGTAACTTTGCCCGGTTTCGATCAGCATCTTGTATTAAGAACTGCAGCAGTATCTAGGATCTAGTTTGGCTGATGCTCGATAAAGCAGGTATCTTGGGATGACATTTTGGTCAGGTGGCCCATCTTGAACAGGCTGTACGAATTAAGAACCAACTCATTCGTAAATGGGGGGAGATCTCAAATTCCGGATTAGAAACGGGTCCTCAGAACCGTGTGCACTTTAAAACTGTAACTTTGGGTTTCGATCAGCATCTTGTATTAAGGGCTGCAGCAGTATCTAGGGTCCACTTTGGTTGATGCTGACTATAAACGGCACCTTGTGATCACATTTTGGTCAGGCGTGTCCTTTTGTGGGTTGACACCTATACTGAACGAATTGTTAACAATCGGGTGTTGTTTTTTTCCGTCATCTTGCTTGCGCCATTTTGTTTCCGAGTGCTTTCTGGCTTTCCTCCAAACGCCATATTATTTTCGACTTCTTTTGGCTTTCAACTGTCTTGTTCACGCAGCGAAACTTTTACCAAATCAACATCTTAGACTTTCATCATCAGTTTTTGTATCTAGGACCCTCTGACTGAAATTGTTTCGGTCAGCATACTGATAAGTCGAATAAGGTGATCGGGTTGAAACGATTCTGAAAACATGTTTGTCGGCAGAAGCTTATAAGTCAACTAAGGTGATCAAGATGAAATGAATTCTTGATGAAACTTATTTATAATTCTAAGGCGCTTTTGACGAAGGCTAGATTCACATCCACATCTTAGACCTAATTTTAAATCTTGTTTCTATATCTAAGATCTTTTGATAGAAAGTGGTTTCAGATCATTTCTAATATAACTTAGCGAATTTAATAATTGTGAATTTAAGTTATGTTGTCAAAACGCTGCCCGTCCAGCAACAATGTACCTCTGGTCTGTTTCACCTGACGTCGATACTACCATTTCATTGCAAAACTGTTTCATTCATACTTATCACTTAATCTGTATATAGCTGAAATCCAGTCAATAGTTGCCTAAAACGTGAAGTCCGTTTTGCTTTTTTACATTGACCATCTGTAACACCCAATGCGAGGAAGATTTTTCATCCACAGATTTTAACCGAATCATTTGTCCATTTGTTTCGGTGGTTCTAGAGTTACGAGTGATCTGCTTCAATGTTAGACTGCGACCAGAAAGATAAATTCCTTAATTTTAACAATAATTCCGGGACATGAAAATGTAAACTTTCACCATTATTACACCTACTTAAGATACTCAGCTTTTTGGGTTTTCAATGGTGTGTTTTTATTAATGTTTTATACAAATCTAAACGTTTCGATAACACCTACAATGATCGTCCTCGGTAGTAATAAAATCTTTTAAGAGAAAAGTTAAAAAATTTTATGAAACTCGAAAAAGTGAAAACGCAAACATAAGCCTGCCATTTATATAACAGTTGATAAACGTATAAAGCCAACTATGGAATACTATCTTATTTAAAAAACAGATCCTTAATAAATGAAATATTGTTAACTGGCTTGAAAATGACAAAGCAGAACACCCTCTAACGGTCGAAGGTTAATAGTGAAAAATGTCGCAACCAAAGAATAGATTTAAAAATTTAATTAAATTATGACGAAGTGTAAAGTTGTGAAAAACTTAGTATGAAATTGATAAAATCATTCACAAAAAAAACTCGATCAAAAATCCAGTCAAGTCTAACAATAAAATAGTTTTATTAATAATTGTAACTGTTGTATTACAATGAAAACACAATGCAGTACGTTTAATATGATTTCCAATTTTAATTTCTACTACATAATTTAAATTATTATAGGTTGGTAGCAACATATAATTGGTAAGGCGTTTATTTAAGGTCTAGGAAAAATAGCAAAATTAAAATTCAGACGTGCCGTTGTTCCTTGTTTTAATTATAAGATGCCAAAACCTATTTAAACGGATATTCTATTCTTGCCTTTTGAAGTTATTAGCTGTTTGTATATCTCAACAGCTTTTACGTTGTAAACAAACATAAGGCTGTCTTGGGATGTTTCCATATTATCAAACTGAATGTCATGAATTAAATTATTTAAAGCATGCTTAGATACCATAGATTTCTCGGTGCACCTAATCCAAAATTCTTATATGTTCTTTATGTCCTCTATAAAAGCTACGTTTTGTGGTTTCATTATACTTTTCCACACATTTATATCTACGGGATAGCGAACGGCATGTTTCTATGACAAACCCAAACATAATCATTGTCATAAGAATTCATTTTATTAGATTAATGATCAAAATTAATAACTAGATCGAATGCCTAATCTAAAGTATAAATAAACCTGGAATGCTACCACAATTTTAGTAACCGCTCTGTTTGCTAATTTATTAAAAAACAATACGAATGAATGTTCTGGTCGACCTGCGGTCAAGGTCGCAACAGACAGGCCCGTTGTTGAAGACAGTGTAAGTTAATGGGAGTTGATACGTGGAATATTAGAGGTTTTAAACTACGAATGTAATGAAAGATAGGAGCTTGATATTCTTTGTGTATCGGAGACAAAGCGAAAGTAAAGGATTCCGTTATAATGGAGAATGGCACTATGATCAGGAGCTAAGACTGAAATGCATTTTAAAAGGGAGTAATCGAGAGTGAAAAAGAGCGAAAAGATGTGTTAAACATACCAGTTGGTATCCCCACGATAATGTGGGAGAATGAAAGTGGAATATCGCATGTTGCACGGGTGAATGGAGAAACAGACCCAGAATGTGGGAAGTTCTGGATTGATGTAGAGAACGGTGAACGGTAGGCCAAAAAAGGGTGGATCTATAGGAAAATATACTGAACAATTGCTAGGAAAGTTCGGAGAACCAAAGAGCCAATGAGAATTGAACACCTGGTGAACATCTGTGTGGGAGAAACCTGTCTGTATCTAATGCACAGTTTAGAAATAGAAATGTATATGTATACACGGCAAAGAGGTGAATCTAAAAATATGATTGACTTGATAATGTATGATGAATAACTTAGAAACCTTGGACATACAAAAGTAATGCGTGGATCGGAATGTAGGTCGGACCACTTTGTGGTTGTTCGAGAGTTGAAATGGTTCTGGACCAGGAAAGTAAACGTAGTCCAGAATCAGAGTAATACAGGTAGATAATGGTGCGAGAATGAAACATGCAGGCGGAACCGAATAAAAGGAAATGACGTTGAAAGTGCATGGATAACCTTTGTGTTGTCAATTGAGCCGTGCAGATATGTAGAAGACAAGGTAGACAGAAAAAATCTGCTTGTTTGAATGAATCGGTGAAAAAGCAGTATGTAAGAAAAAAGATGCGTACATGGCAATGATTGCTGCAACAAATGAGACTGAGAAAAACCGATTGTAGAGGTACAGATTAAAAAATAAAGTAAAGCGTGAGAACATGTAAAGGAGAAGTAATGGTTGTGGAAGGGAGAAAAGCAGAATGATTCTAGGCAAACTGAGGAAGGTATTGGGTTAAATGAGATAGAGGAAAGGGTAGGAAAGTAGAAAACATTAAATGAGTAGGCGTGGATGACATCACAGGTGAAATGCTAAGGTGAAGCATAGAAGACAGAAGACAGAGTGAATAGGAGAAGCTTTGGAAACTATTAAATGAATATAGCTTAAGTAAAGGTCTAATAAACGGAATAAGGGCAGTTATACCGATAGCCGGGAGGTGTAATGGTCAGAGGAGGTGTGAGTCAATACTTTAATATTGATCAAGGAGTGGGCAAGGCTTGTGATGTCACCGTGGTTGTTCAATGTATACTGGATAAATGCGTTAGGCAAGCATGTTAAAATTTGTAATGGTTGGTGACGCAAACGACTTCTGGTGTATTCAGATGACAGTCTTATTAAGCGAGAATGCGGATGAGGTACAAACTGCTCTGAGGAAGTTTCATATTATGTGGAGAAGGGACCTAAAGGTAAATGTTTACAAAACAAAGATGGTGTTCAATCTGGAAGGTACAAGATGAAATTGTGGACAAGTGGACCAGTTGGTATATCTGGTAGAATGTTTACTGCATATGGTACAATTTGTACGGGAAATATAAAATTAAATAACAAAGCCAGAAGGACCGTATGGTTTGTTTGGTAAAGGATATGCTTCCACAAATTTACTTAATTCCATTGTAATGTTAAAATATATTTATTATTTTGATTATCTGGTGGAGTGGTCCTACCAAGTCGACAAATACTTTCCGTAATGTGGAAGTAGTAGCGGGTAATACTCATTAGTTCTTTACACTATCGAATGCTTGTATCGCTTACAATCGTCACAACGTCGAACGTAAGTTTCTACATCTTGCCTAAGCTTTGGCCAATAATAAGTTCGTTTAATATTATGATACATACGATTCATACCCGCATGACCTCCGGTAGGTAACGTGTGATAATGTGTGTATCGGGTATATACACCACATTTTTAAACAATTTATTATTATCTTGATTCTTCATTTTAAAGTCGTCGTCTTTTAAGGGTTGTACTAGTACAGAATTATTTGGGTATTTAAGCAATTCTACGATGCCAGGGTGATCAATCCTATTGTCCGTAAAATCGTCAGTTTCGTCCTCTAAAGTACGTTGCTGCTTAAGTTTAGCACGTGTCATAATGTTAATGTGGTGAATCACCTTACTAGAAAGTTGTTTAAGTCCGCGAGACCCAAGATAAATTCGAGAAAGGGCATCAGCTGGAGCATTTTCTTTTCCTTTAACATAATATACAGTAAAGTCATATTCTTCTAATGTAAGTCGAAATTTTGTAAGTCGGCTAGATGTAAGGGACGGTGATCAGTATAAATGTCAAACTGTCTACCGTATAGATATGGCCTAAAATGTTTAACAGCCCATACAATTGCTAAGAGTTCCTTTTCAATGATTGGGTAATCACGTTCGGCAAGATTCAAACTTCTGCTGGCATACACAACAGGATTATCATTCCCATTTGACAACACGGCTCCCAGAGCATGGCGTGAAGCATCAGTACGAAGAATAAAACAGTTATCGCTCCCGAAATTTGGATATTGATAAGCTTTTTATAGCGTCGAATGAGTTTTGACATTGTGAAGTCCAATTAAAAATAGATTTTTTTCGCGTTAGACGATTTAAAGGTTCTACTTAATCAGCAAAGTTGTTTACGAATTTCCGATAATAGTTAGCAAACGCGACAAAACGTTTAGTAGCATAGGCGTCTGTTGGCACTGGATAGTTTTTTATAGCGGCTAGTTTTTCTGGGTCGGGCAAAACACCCGCCGATGAAATAACATGGCCTAAATACAAAAGTTCCTTCTGAAGAAAGGTACACTTGCTTGGGTTTAATTTAAAATTTACAGTACGTAGTCGTTGCAATACTTTTACTAAATTTTGATTGTGATGCAATAGATTTCGTCCAAAACATAATATCATCCAAATCAATAAAACATGACTCATAATTTAATCCTGACATAGCAATTGTCATTACTCTTGAAAATGCACTAGGACTAATTTTTAATCCCATTGGTAACCCGTCATTTGATATTGACCAGTAGCTGTAGTAAATTCTGTGCACGATCTACTGTCGGGGTGCAAAGGTACTTGATGATAACCTTGCGCTAAATCCAAATGTGAAAAATAAAGTGCAACGGATAATGAATCTAAAATTTCGGTAATACAGGGTAAAGGAAATTTATCGTTTTCAATACGTCTATTTAATAATCGATAGTCTATAACCATTCGCCATTTTTTCTCACCTAACCTATCTGATTTTTTAGGAACGATTAGTAACGGAGATGACCAATCCGATCTGGTTCCTTCAATTATTCCGTCTTTAAGTAATTTGTCTATCTGTCCGTTGATTTCGTCTTTTTGTGTATGAGGTAAGCGGTAGGGCTTAACATACACTGGAACTGTCTTCTTTCAAATGAATCTTTTGTGTTGACATATGTGTTATCCCGAGTATGTCGTCATCTAATTGGAATATGTCCGCGTATTTAGTACAAATTTTTTGTATAGAGTCGTGCTCTTCTTGATTTAATGACTCGAAGTCTATTAATTTTAAAACTCTGTGTACTCGATTAACCGTTGTCGTTTTATGTTGGTAAGTACATACATGAAATTTATCTAATGTCTCGATTTTTGGTTTATAGTTTTTATTCTAATTTCCTTGTCATTCGTATTGAGTATCCTGACGGGGATAAAACTATCTATTGGTTTAGCTATAGTGGACGCTACATACACACCTTCACACACTTCATCATTCATAACAACGCAATCATCTAAACATTTAACCGAAAAATACCTAATAACTTCGCAACGAGGCGGTATTAAAGTGCAGCAATCGTGCATGGATTGCATACTTAAATAATTAGACTGCACATAAAATGACAACAAAAATTTTTCGTAATCTAAGTGAGCTGAAAATTTTGTGAAGAAATCATTTCAGAATTCCATGAATATTGTCTGCAAACTGATCTAATATATAAAATTCGTGTTGTAAGCAAAAGTTTTGAATGTTTAAATTTAAATTTACGGCACCATGAACTTTGATGGAACCTGCAATACCATTAATTGTTATATTTTGATTTGAATTTATGTATTCGTCCTTCTAAACGTAACTTTTAAATAAAACGCTAATTGTTGCCTCTGTGTCGATAAGAAAATTTAAGTCATTTTCTCGATATTTCAGTTGTACGTAATTTATTCCATTCATGCTTATAATTGCAGCTTCGGTACTAAATCTACACTTCGCTGACTCGAAAAACTGGTTTCTGATGGTTTCCGGATTATGATTTATTTTACTTTCACGGTCCTCGTTATTGTTATCATGAGTATTTGCGAAATAAGCGTTCTGATAGTTATTTTTTCTGCGTGTATTACGCGACATTTGTCCTCGTCCGCGTTCAAATTTACGACTACCTTGACTGTATCCTCTGTAGTTTGAAAAATCTTGACGATTACCGGTATTATGATTATTCTACGAATTATGTAAGTTATTAGGAAAATTGTTTTGTGGATGTCGGTAACCCCTACTGAATCTACTTTGAAATCGTAGTGATTGGAATCGACCGCGAGAATTTTGATAAAGACCGCGAGAATTTTGATAATTAGTACGCCCCTTTGTGTGGAAAATTAGAGACGGAGAATTTGGTACTTCCTTGCTTTCTATTATCGCTGTATTTATGACATCTGCTAAGTTATTTTGACTAGCTCGTACGATTGTCCGCAATTCATTACTTTGTAGACCCTAATAAAAGCACTAATGGCCAACCTTTCGTTGACTTCTTTAAGAATTGTCCGTTTTTCATTGTTACCTGCGGCTTCAGTAATGGTCAAATCCAACATTAGTTGGCAAACAACCTTACTAAAGTCATCTATATATTTCTCGTTCTGTTTAACATTATGTATTCTACTGAAAGTGCTGTTACAGATTTCGGTGTGAACAATTTATTTGCATATCTTTAATCAAATCATCTGTTGACTCATAGTTAGCGAGTAGCTTAGCTTGCGCGTTTTCTGATAGGCGTGTTGCCAGTACATATTTGATTACTAATTGATTATCCGTTTCTTTTAATAGGTCAACATATAATTTGATCGCGTTTATTAATTTCTTAGTAGTACCATCAGTATCGTCCATTTCAGGCAGTAATACTGCTGCCTTTCTTAAATTAAAACTTTCTGTACCCATTTTAACAATTTTTGTATTACTAACCTATCTTCTAAAATATTTCGCGATTCTCTCAATAACGCAACTATATTTGCTGAAATTTCTGTAATTTTATTACTTGAGGATCTTTATCCGCTTTATGATTAATTTCAATTATTTACCCATTATAGTCTTTTTTTATACGTTCTAATTCGGCAAGTTTCCTCCCTATAATACTGTGACTTTTCCTACAATGTTGGTTGTCCTTTATTAGATTAGTTTTAAATAACTTAATTTCTACGTGCAATTGTTGAAATTTTTGGAACATTGCATATTTAAAAGCTTACACTGATATTTCCGTATCGTGCTGGCCATGGATTGTTGACTCTTACACTGTATTGAGGGCATCTGTGCTGGATTCGCTTGTCCATTTGCTTGAGCATCTGTTGTTTACATTTGTTGTACATGATGTATCCTACAGCTAGAATGCAGATTAGGGTTATTACTATGGAATAAACGAATAAGGGTGATGACGTTTGTTGTAGCACTGAGTTTGTTTGACCTCCGCTATTACCCGTTTGGTTGATGAATATTTCTTCTTGCTTGATTCACTGCCCATTTTAACTAATATGTACATTTTTTTCTCTTACAAAACCATAATGTATTCCTGTCCATGACAGGGACTGGCTGCAATATCTCCACAGTTATTTAGGGATACCTTCCCATTTTCCATCTTTCCTACTAGCAGGATTGGCAGGTCGCCATGTGATATGCTTGAACACAGGGTTTTCAGGTGATAACTACTTTAAGTTGACGTGAATAGTTACAGATTCGAATTGGGATACATATTTATTGTTAGTACATGACGTGAGTATTCTTACATATTCTAACCCTACACTTCACTGTACTCTAACACTAGGAGTATTATAATAACTGTTAACTTATGAGCTGATGAACTGAAACTGATGAACTGATGAACTGATGAACTGATGAACTGATGAACTGATGAACTGATGAACTGATGAACTGATGAACTGATGAACTGATGAACTGATGAACTGATGAACTCATTAACTGATTAACTGATGAACTGATGAACTGATGAACTGATGATTGATGAACTTATAAACTGATTTATTACTGTATGGAGCTATATTTATAACTTATTATTTGTCATGTTACAATTTAAAAGAGCTGACTTTTCTTGCAATAATAACTTATTCTATTCAGCGTGATTGTAATTTGTAATATTGACCTAGTTGTGACATAAATATGCTTTAGAAATAATACATAATTAATTATTGGAAAAATAGATAAATGTTTCATAATACTAGATATACACTACAACATCGAAATAATGAACAACGCAAGGTTAACAAAGCAGATTTAAGTGGGTGGAGTTAGAGATAAAGCCGGGCCTGGTAGCCACGTAAAACGTGACAGAATTCAGTAGAGTGTATGATAAAATAAAGAAAGGTAAGTAGTTTTAAAAATAAAATGTCAGAAACAATATATGAATCTTGCGGGTTCATGGAAAAGGTTCCCAAATTAATGAGGCAGGGATGGTTTTGCCAACCCCGCTAGGAATGGCGTGAATATTATGTTATGTTATACACTCCTCAGATATCCGACACTAACTGCCATCACATTACCTTCGAACTCTGTTTGACATGTTTCGTTACCATACAACTCAGTTGGTACCAACACGATTATTCCACATTGACATTGCCATTGAACTAACAACTCTCTTTGCATATTCACTCCCATTCACCCCAAATCATTGCTACCTAACACACAGTTAACCGTATCACTACATTTAAGAGGAAGATGCAGACCAACTCAGATTACATGGGTCTTACTATAGTATCAGTATAAGCATCAGCATCAGTATAAGTATCATCGTCAGTGTAAGCATCTGTATCAATACAACCATCACCTTTATCTTCGTCTTCATCTTCATTTTCAGCGTCATCGTCATCGTAAACGTCAACGTCACCTTCACCTTCACCATCACCGTCACCGTTAACATTACTATCACAGTGAAGTGTGTAAATTACTTAGTCCGAAAAAATAAAGTTGGGCTTTCCTTCTATTCACGTAATGCAGGCAAGTGTAGTTAAAAGTGTAAGACCACTTACCCAGTGGAACAATAAAATAAATTATTGACAAGTAGGACTTTATTAGAGGGACATGTTAGTACCGAGTTCTGTTACAGTATAGACACTAGTGTAAGTTCAGAAGCGATATGTTCCGTTCAACACGTTAATTTATTCCTAAAAGACCACTAATCAACATTTGTCATTCCGTGCGGAATGGTACCAGTGCATGGCAGTTCTACCGTTTGCGCAATATAGACGCATGACGACATCTGACAAATAATTGCGTTAGAGGCTACATTATCATAGTTTTGAAAGGAAGCTACGTCGCAAACATACGAAAAAAACCCAGATAACCTCATTCCCAAAAAGAGAAAGTTTTTAAATCTTGACCTCAACAGTTTACATATTGCTAAGATTTACTAAATATTGTTCAATATTACATTAGATGCCCCCAAAGGTATCCTCTAACCAGTAAGTACTATAGGAAATTCCATCTAAGTTCAGTTGCGCGTCATTAACTTATGTAAGTAGTCCCAACGTTCTTGATTGTTTGTATCCCCTTTTGAGTCATGGCAACATATGAAATAGTAGCATAAATAATTTTTTGGAACTAGCTGAATAAATTTATAACGTGCATCGGTTTTTTCGTGGAATTGTCTATATGTGAGTTACTTCAATATCATTACAGGTACCTTTGAGGACCTTAGTTGAGGACCTCAAAGGCACCTTTCAGTGCATAGTAATTCGGCTCTTTAATTTTATTGAACTATGTCAGCAAAGTACATGTGGCAGTATTACGCATGTAATACCGCCCAATCAAAACATCATCGGAAGTATCCCACATTTAACAGCAACTGAAAAGAAACTGATTGTAGATAGACTACATGTACCATATAATGATAACGAAAAGAACCTACTTGAAAATATATTACACAGAAGTTGTAATTCTAACAACACGTTATAGTAATGCAAAGATTATTGCATCGGGAATGTAAAAAAACCTTCAAACAAATTTTTTAAGAGACATCTAAGTTGTTTCTCGAAAAACAATTAGCCTTTAAGAATGAAAAATGTATAAAAATATATAAATGCACTTAGTATTTATACATGAATGCAAAATCTTGAAGCAATAATTAGAGTTTATGGGTGTCTCTGTTATCGTTATGTTAAGTCTTCAAAGGTACACCATCTTTCAAGTAGTGCCATTTAAATTATACTGCTCATATTAGAACAGGTGTTAGCCCACTTAGTAGTACCTAATGAGAGCCAGGAAATAAGCGAATAAAAGAAATTTCTGCCAATTTCCCTTAAAAATGTATGTTATTATATATATAGTTGGCTTACACCGATCCGTCAATTACACGAAATTTACTTATACCGCAGTACAAAAGAAAAGAGAGTAGGCAATTGATGTGAACATTTGTACAAAGCAAGGTAATTACTTCCGCTCGTTTATTTATGGTTTTTTTTGTTTTGCTGGGGATTTTAATAAAGTGTTTATTTGTATTTGTCAGGCGGATGAATACGCATTCTTTAGCTTACAGTTATGTTTAGAAGCCCTTCAGGTGATTAAATTTATTTCACAGTGTACTCACCCGCGATCATTTTATTATATTTTGTGCGCTATCTTTATTACACTGTGTTTGCTGTATACTAAGATTGTATGCTACGAAATTAGTCAAATCTATGTTTCCAACAATAGTAATATTCCTTTTCGTGTTTATTAGACTTAGGGTACATACATATGTGATTTTGGAAAATTGAACCTTGCAAGCGTCAACCTTATCTAGGTAATAGATTTTACAAAATTGAATGTGTATTATCATATGTATCATTACGCTGATGGTTTATTTTAGTTTACATGATTGCCTTAATATACTAATAGTGCTAATGACGAGAGTATTATTTCATTATTGTGTGTAATATTTTGTAACTTCAATGCTTTGTTACTGCGTTATTATTATTTAGGAAGTACAAAATTTAAAAGATTAAATATTTTGTTTACATTCTAGTTTCAGAGTAGTTTATTTATTTTACGGAATTTGGATTCATGCAACTTTACAGCAACGTTCAATTACTTTTTATTGTTTTAAAATACCTTTCATGATGAGAATTTCTCTATTAGAATATTTGCTATTTTGGGTTTTGTTGATATAATTTCATTTTAGGACATAAGTTTCGCGAGGTAACGTAAAATAGAGTAAATAAAATCGCTGGCCAATCAGCTAGTCTAGCACGTTATTTCTTTGTGAGCGCGTGTAAACATTTTGAAATTTTGTAGGAAACATCGTACCGGCTGTTAATTCACTGATTTACCTGGTTTGCGGCAAAAGCTAACGAAGTTTTCGTGTAGGTTTGAAACCTAGCTGTGAATTATTCGTATTATATATATATATATATATATATATATATATATATATATATATATATATATATATATATCTACTGCGTTTTTCGCCTTACTTTAATTAACGAGGGGAATAAAATTATTTAAAGTTTAGTTTGAAGTAAATTTAATATTTAAATTTAAAATGGTTGGTATTCTGATTGAATTAATTATTTTAACTTTTATTATTTATTTTATGCACCGGACTAGCTCAGATCTCAAATGGGGATAGAGTTCAGGGAATTTAGTTTGAAGTTATAATTTTGAATCTGGAAATGTGTATATGAAATATCCTTTATGTAATTGAATTGAAAGTATAACAATAATTCTGAATGTAATTTGCTATTGTCGCATGCGTTGTAATGAACTTAATTGAAATTAAAAACTGGCAAAGAAGTCAAATAAATAATTTAGAAAATTAATGTTTAGATCAAAATGAAAATTTAGAAAAGAAAATAAATTAATATCTCTACAGGTGTTTACACAAGTAAATATTTAAAATTCTTAACCAAAAACATATATGTAACAAATATAAATTGCAGGAAATTTATCACAATAAGTAGGGTTATTAAGATTTGACTCACATATACTGTCCTCCCGGTAGAATGATGTCTTCGGATGCTCCAGCTGGATGTAGGCAATGTCCACTCGATTACAGTTGTTACCATCACCCAATACTGCTAACTCGAATCTCGGTTGTCGAAGACACCAACTTCCAAACTTAAAGATGTTTTCTCCAAAATCGGCAAACTCCAACCACTTATTTAATTTCGGTAACTTTTTATTTAAATAATTTTAAAGCTTAATGAGTGATATCGTTTTAAAAATATGTTTAAATATCCAAAATTTTGTTGATAACACTTTTATTTTTAGCCACCGATAAAAATTTTGTTTAAAAGAAATTGTCCGAAGAAATGAAACAACTTTGACCAAATAAAATGGATTTTAATTTGGTATAAACGGAATTAATTTAAGTTGGATAACACAAAAGCAAATCTTTACAAAATCGTAACACAAATTAACACGAACAAAAATATTTTTCAAAACGACAGGTATCGGAGACCGAATTATTTATTTTAAACCGTCGAATATAAAAACAAGTGCTCTCGAACGTAATCTTCTTGACGAATTTAAATTAGGTTATGAACTTACTTTTAAACACAAATTTCACAACACTGTTTTAACCTTTTACACTTTTGATCAAATTCTAGAGAGAGATTGATTTCCTGAGCGCTTGCTTTTATATGTTTCTGGTTGTTACCAAAAATTCATTTTTTTTACAGCCATATTGCAAAAGTAACTATGGCTATGATTGGTGGATCAAAATTACAAATTGGACACAAATGGAAATTTGGCCGTAACTTTCTTATACATGATCGGAATTGAAAATTAAAAACGGAAATGAAAACTACGCAAAATTTTGAACAAAAAGACACCTAACAAGCTATAATTCCTAACATTAATATACGAAGTAACCTAATCTAACTTAAATAAGCTTATAACTATTTACACTTACAAGCTATACTAAAACTAATTGCAAAAATGGAATTCTGAGAACATTTTACACAAGAATACATATCTTTTGTGTTGGAAATATTTAATTTTAAAGAAATGTTTATCTTTTGTAATATTATCTAAAATTCACCTCAGAATTAACATAATTTTGCGGTGAAAAGCGCTGTATCCTTATAAAAACTGTGTCATATTAAGAAAGAACATCTATTATTTGCTTTAAGAGCAAAATCTAAGTCTAATAATGTGGAAAAAGTATAAAATTATGTAAAAACCTAAAATTACAACCTAACCAAACTTAAATCTAAAATGAAAATAATTTATATTTAAAAATGTTTTAACACTTAAAATGTTATGTTTAAGGTTTGTACTTCTTGTCTTTATTATTCTCACTAACTATTTGCAATGCATAATGTTATATAGTGTTGCATTGAAAAAGTCTCATCGTCTAACACTCTTTTTGAAATATTTCACTATAAAATGTACGGCACTATAAATGTCTGTAAGCCATAATGTTCTAAATGTTGTTCTTATTGTGAAACTTGTATCATAATTTTTGTCACTAATTCGCTTCCAAAAATATGTGCGAAAAATGTCTAAACTGTCCATATTATAACACTTTTATGAATTTTTTGTATTTCCTGCATTCAAAAACTAAACATACACTATCCCTAACATTATCCTAACTATATAGTTCATGTTTAAACACCTGTAAAGTGTCCACTTGCCAAATTACCCTTGCAAAAATTGATTTTTATTGCAATAATTGCAATACTAAAATGACTTTACGAAAATGGTTATATTTAACATTCTTGACAATTTTGTTAGCAGCAAATTGCTTTTTATGATAAAACTAAACTAAGCAAATGATATTCAGACTAATTTACACCAAATAAATTTATTTTAATCACATCGTGAACCAGATTTATATAAACTAGTGTCTTGCACATGTATTGAGCTAGAAATCACCCCTTTTTATTACCCAAATGTCATGTAAGCTGTCCGATACTTCTATTACCTCTTTCTGAACATCTCAATATATATATATATATATATATATATATATATATATATATATATATATATATATATGTGTGTATGTATGTACAGGGTGTCCCATAACTAATGGACAATACGGAAACTAGAAAGAGGTGATCAGAATAGGTAGTTTAACAGAAATATGCGTTAGTAAAATGTTAATAGCAAACGAGATATGGGGCGTTAAAGTTTACATATTAGTCCTAGAAGGCGCTAGTTACGCAGTTCGAATGGGATAAATCCACGTTATTTTTTTACTCCTTGTATTTATGTACATTTTAATTTTCATTATTTTAAAACAAAAAAGGTATACTTGTTCGACTCCCATATTTTAAGGCGTTTTCGAGATGTCACCATTTTAATATTGCACGCCGCGCTGTAGCCGTCTCTAAAACGATAATATTTTAAAGTATGATTAAAGTGTTTCCTTTAAGAACCTTTGATTTTAACCACAATATTGTAATCTACTTTGAGAATATTAGTAAATAAAACATTGGTTTTATAAAAAATAGAGTGTAATTGGAAAACAAACAAATAAAAACAATAATTACATTTCAACGGATTTTCTTAAACTTTTTCTAAATGTTGTCCTGTCTTAAAAAGACGGTGTTGTCATTTTTAAAGTATTTACGGCTTCATAAATATTTTGTAGTTCATCTCGATTATGGATTTCACTATTGTACACTAAAGATTTCGTGTATCCCCATACGTAGAAATCCAAAGGATTTATCTCCGAGTACGGGCGGCCAAGGAAATTCGCTGTCTAGTACAATCCAGTTCAAATGACCAATGAAATAAATGCTCGCCAATAATTCCACACCAGATATTTATTGAAAATTATGTTGAGAATGAGCTTCTTTGTATTTATGGGGATGACCAAAATCACAGTAATGGTTGTTTCTCCAATTAAAAACTCCGCGGCGTATGAATGTGGCCTCGTCAGTAAACAGTACCTTTTTTAAAAATAGTGGATCTTGACTGATTTTATTGAGCACCGATTGACAGAAATGTGTTGTGCGTAGTAAGTCATTGGGCAACAAAGAACCGCTTTCACCTAAATTTGCGTACAATCTTTGAAATTTTTTACCATTGGCACAATCCGATTTGGATGTAACTGTAATTATCGTCTAATTGCTGCACATGAATTATAATTTACTTGTGAATAAACAAAAAACATATCCCTTAGTTCAATATTTGTAAACTCATTACCTCTAGGCATTTTTGATAAAAGCGTTATTGTCAATTCAGTATTTAAAAATAAAATAATCTCTGTATTCAACTAATAAATAATTGACATTTGGTTTAGTAGTCACAGGCCACTTTCAAATAATGTTGTTTTTGAGGATCCGTGCAATAATATGTAGTGCAGTATTAAAATACCAATATCCCGAAAACGCCTTAAAATATGGGAGTCGAACGAGTATACCTTTTTTGTTTTAAAATACTGAAATTTTTCTTATTTAGCATTAAAATGTACATAAATACAGGGAGTAAAAAAACGTGAATTTATACCATTGGAACTGTGTAACTAGCGCCCTCCAGGAGTATCATAAAAAATTATGACAGATTCGTGTTTATCACCTTTAAAAAAATAAAGTGTGCCAAGTTTGAGTTCAATATATTCAGCTGTTTTCTAACTATTACGAATTTTCAAAAATAATATATCAACGTTAACTCCCTATATCTCGTTCGCTACTAATATTTTACTAACGCATGTTGTTGTTAAGCGACCTATTTTGATCACCTATCTCTATAGTTTCCGCATTATCCGTTAGTTATGGGACACTCTGCATATATATATATATATATATATATATATATATATATATATATATATATATATATATATATATATATATATATATATATTGATACAGTTATCGTGTTTTACGTATTACGAGCTATCCTAAACGTATAAATTAGTGACACGCCCAATTTATTCCACTGAGCTGCCGGCCGTTTCGTTATCTCTCATTTTCGATCTACTGCCATTTTCGCTCGTAACAATTTTTAGAATATTTTCTCACATATGCAGAAATGCCAACAGTTCACTCAAAAATCAAAAATTCCACAAACCTACACATCCTATAAAAACTGCAGGCATTCAGTGCTCGAGTCATTGCAACACTCATCTTAATTCAAAGCTCCATCTGCAAGTTGGTTTCATAATCACTGTTAAAATTTCGTGCTCTTTTGTTTGATTGTACGGATTTGTAGGTCGTTGTGTAGTTGAGTGTTTCGGATGCACCACGGGGCATTTGTGATGATTCTAAGTGTTTTGTTAAGTAGTGTTTTGTTAAGTAGTGTTTGTAGTTTACGTATGTTTGTTTTTGTTGTTTGTGACCATATTGCTGCTACGTAGGTCATGGATGGGATAACTATTGTTTTCAGGATTAGTATTTTGGTCTGGAGGAAAGTTTGTTTTGTGGATTAGGAGGGGTATAGGTGTGCTACTACTTGCCCTAACTTTTTCCGGATGTTGGTGACGTGTGCGGTGTAGGTTAGTTTTGCGTCCAGGGTTACCCCTAGGTATTTTGCTGAGGTGGTCCATTTTATTGCTTTTCCGTTGATTTTCAGTTTTTTTGAGGGTGTAGTTCTTTTTTTTTGTGAAGTGGAGTGCTATGGTTTTTTCTTCGTTAATTTGTATTCTCCATTTTTGGAGCTATTGTGTTATCTTTGTTACTGCTTTTTGGAGTTTGCTTAGTGCCAGATCTGGTTTGATTAATTGGGAGTATATTACCGTGTCGTCTGCGTATAGTCCTATTTCAGCTGTGGGTGATTTTGGGATGTCTGATGTGAATATATTGTACAGTATTGGTCCTAGGAGTGAGCCTTGTGGGACGCCTGCTTTTATTGTTCTTTTTGTGGATTTGTCATTGTTGATTTTTACTCGGAATGTTCTGTTTGTTAGATATGATTTTATTAGTTTTATATAAGCTGTGGCGATATTGTGTTGGATCATTTTGTGGAGTAGTCCACCGTGCCATACTTTGTCGAACGCCTTTTCTACGTCGAGGAATGCCGCGGTGGTTGATTTTTTGGTGTTAAAGCCTGCTGTGATTTTCGTTGTTATTCGGAGCAGCTGATGTATGGTGCTGTGTTTGGCTCTAAAACCGTGTTGTTCTTCTGGGATTATTTTGTTGTTTTGGGAGATGGATGTGATTCTGGTTAGGATGGTCTTCTCTATTATTTTGGCTATTGTGTTTAGGAGGCTTATGGGTCTGTAGCTGGTTGGGTTATTTTTGGGTTTACCTGGTTTGTGTATCGGGACTGTATCCGCTTCTTTCCATATGTCTGGGAAGTGTCTCAGTTGATGAACTTTGTTTGCACCAAACTAGCTGTTCTTACAATAAGGCTTATATTAACTTTTGCTTATTCCTGAAGGCGGTACCTTAGAATGGCAATTGTAATGTATGGTTTTTTTAAAAAATTTCATCTTCATTATTTTGTATTCCAAAGACAAACTCATAACAAATCACTGTTTATTTGAAAAATAGGATTTCGTAGAAGAAAATTTGTGGAATTGGCCATACACAATATTAGCGATACCAGTCGTAAGTAATACTTCACATTAATTTCTTTTCCTTAATAGTAGGTTTGAATAGCATAATGTATACCTTCATGGATGTTGATGTAATAGACCATGATTGATTAAGTAACAATTCTTTTAGATCAATTTCAACGGGTGTATTAGTTGTTAAGTTACTGCATTTAGTTTTTACAATTAATTGTAGGACCGTAACAAAATTGTATTAAAGTCACATTTTAGTTTTTCCACGAGAGGCATACGATATGGCACACTCGCTCTTAATTTTATTAATCTTGTTGTTGCCTTTGAAAAAACCAACCATTTCTCCCAAATGTTTTTCTGACTGTACTATACGCATACACAGACACATACACACACACACACACACACACACACACACACACACACATCGTGAAGATATACCAAGGTGAGCGGGTTGCTATGCTAACTGCAGTGGAAATGGACGGGTTCGATATAAGACTTTAAATGGTTGAAGTTTAGGTTCAAACACTTACCATAAAACTACAAATAACATTCAATCCGGGAAGAATTTTACCTGACTGTAGAAGATAGGGTTGTAGCCTACTCGATAAAATCATACACAATTCAAGTTCGAACATTAAACTTGTACAACACCCATGTACTTTACACCAGCACGTTAAATTTTGTGTCAGTAATCTTAATAAATCGATCTTAATGCCAAAATAACAAACACAATCTCGTCAATTCAATTTTGAAAATCTTGGAACTTAATTAACAATAAGAATGAAATTACCCAAAACTCAAGAAAATTTTGAAACATACGTTATCGTAAAGTTATTGATCAAACCCTGTATATTCATAAAAACAAAGTAGTAAAGCATTATCTGGAAACTTTTACTATCGTATACGCATACACTAGATTATTTAATTGCATGTAAAATTCTTAAATAAATATTATATCACCCAATTTGGAAAAATAATAATTCAGTCTATAAATATTTAACCACAAAAGATAATTTCGTATCTTAAAAATTGAAAACGTAACGTCTTGTATGAATCATATATCTTCTCCAATACTATTTGCAATAGTATTGAAACTGCATTTAAGCTGCAAGTTTGAATGAATCGCTGTGATTTAAATCTGAAACTTTTACATCGTAAATAAATCGTGACCAGTATTGCGTACTCAATGACTTAATGATTGCAACGTAATTAAATCATGTAATGGACCTGACTCAAAATAAACAATTTTTAGGTCAATCATTTATCCAAAATGTCAATAGTTTAATTATTCCTAAACGGCACAATCCTTTGTGTAGCTTCACACATAAAATAAAATAACGAAATCTTGTAGCTCTATATTGGTTCTCTTTAAAAATTTAAACTGCAATAAAGGTCCACCACAATTAAACAAAAGAATAAGTTAATCAATTGAACTCCATTAATCAAATACAACTAATACAAAAAAATAATAATTTTAGGTTTAGGCGTTGGAATTGGTCTCAAAATAAGCCAAGTTATTCAACTCCCCTCTTCATCAACTACAGTTTTTGGTCGATTTAACACTTGACCAATTCGTCTAAAGCGCATAAAATTTGCTTGTAGTGTTCTAAATCTGGCTTTTGTCTTCGGAGACAAACGTAAATAGTTTTGTTAAATATTGTTCAAGTTCTACTAGGAATCTAGTCGCATTTTCCATGTATAAAAATGAATTAAGAATTTCTTGATTTGTATGAACATTATTTTCATTATTCTTATCCATTTTCACTATTTTTAGCCGTAACATTAAGGCAGTTAAGGGATAAGTACTAAATTACGAACATTAAAAGCTTCACAGTTGTAAAATTTTTTTCGTATCCATCGCAATCATTCTATCATTCTCGATATAGTGGCTAATTTTCTATTTTTTGGAAATACTTCTAGAACAGCTTGATTTAGATATAACAACCGCTGCAGCAAATCTTATCGCCAATTCGATTACGTAACAAAAAGTAGGGTATTCCACTCAAAAATATTAATTTTTTTTACTTTTTTATCTCTGGCTAAAAAGTAAATTTAGGCATTATTTTTAGGCAAAGATTTTATTTTAAAGAATGTATACCATAAAGGCATCTTTAAACTACAAACTTAATAGGATTTTAACTTTTTAACTCAATCCAAATAGGATTTACAGTCCATTTTCTAAACGTCAACCAGCTGTCAAGATTTCGGAAAATAATTTTATCTTAAAAACTATAATAGAGGTACAATTTATACAAAATAGATTAAAAATTATGATTTCCATCCAAAATGCAAATATATATATATATATATATATATATATATATATATATATATATATATATATATATATATATTGAAAATAACAAAGTGAATGGCGTCTTCCGGTAGAACTAGGTAACACAGTCTCGCTGAGACGCCCTGTATATATCAGAGGTAAACGTTTAGACACACACTAGCAGATAAACAAGTACACACAGACAGATAAAACAATACATTAAAGAAATAAAATGATTTAGTAAATTAGATTCTTAGCACATCTGCTGTATGATATGACTGAGGTCTGCTTTAAACTGTGCAATTTTTGTGATTCTTTGCTTGCTGATACCGCAAACAGATGTTTTATTTCTTATAAAAATAAATTTCCTTATATCGATACCTTACAGGCAAAACATCATAAGAGACAATTTTGTAGAAATTTATATTTTTGGATAATCGTAACCGCCTTTCAGATAAGATTATGCCGGCAAATGTTCGTATCCGAAATAGCTTACAATAATAGGGAAAACAGCGATTTTATCCGAACGTAAGCGACATTTTTACCAAAAAATTACATATACCTCGCTAAAATATCGTATGTCCGACATGGACCCGCAGTACATCGTAACGTCAAGTCACGTGACCTAAATGATGCAGTTACGATACATTTTCTGCTTGGTGTTCCTGTTGTGTAAGAATTACGGAGCACGTAAGTGACATTTTGTTTAGATTAATATTGTTTTTTGTTTGAAAATGTTAGTTTTTATGTTGTAATGAATCATTTTGCATTATGCAAATTTGGTATAAAAATTTGGCAACGTTATGGTCAACTTTATAAAACTGACAAGTCATATCCTATAAAAAGGTCCCTTGCTTATGGATAAATTGGCAATCGTTTATTATAACAATAATAATAATTGTTACTGTGATTTAGAACATGAGGTTGTTTATATTTTTAACATTCATTTATTTAATTCAGTGGTTTCCTCACCACGACCTATTTGGCTTGCCACTTGTTCATTTAAGGTATACCTAACATTAGTTGCTTTTTTGAAAAGTTTTTTATAACTATTCTTGTCACAACATCTAACAAAAGCAAAATAAAGATTTTATAATTTCAGGCAATGAGTAGTCGAGCCAAAAAGATATTAAGTCTTGTGACACACTGAAAATTCTGAAAATTAAACCGGAACAGGTTTAAAAATTGGTGATATTGTAACTGCATTATAACGGAATGCAGCAAAGTTATTAACATAGAAAATTTATCTTCAATATGTGTAGATAATCCGATATTGACTAATGAAAACATTATTATTATTGAGGAGATGGAAGGCGTACCTTGTCTTGAAGGCAACAATTTTTCCAACGTAATAGAACCCGTGACAGGATTTCCAAAAAACTAGTGGATTATGATTCCTCGTCAGATGAACAATCTGATGTTAATAATAGCAATAAAATTAGTAGCGCTCCACGAAAATTTCGTCGTCACTCATCTGACATATCTTTCCACGAAACTAAAGCATCTTCTGATGAGAGTGAAAATTTTAGTGGCGAAAGCAGCTTAGAGCATCAAGTAGTGGGTAATCCTCCTACAAAGAAACAAAAGATGTCGAAACGAAAGTCAAGTATGATAGAAAAAAACTATGGAAAAGGAAAAGAACTGCAACCTAATCCCTGCGGAGATAATTGCCCCAATCATTGTTCTTTAAAATTTCCTGAACTAGTTCGTCAAGATGTACATGAATTCTACTGGGGATTAGGTAATTCACAAAGGCAAAAGGACTGGTTATTGTCATGCATAAAGGAAGTTGAGATAAGAAGAAGATAAGAAACTGAAGTGAGCAGAAAACATAAATCATACAAATACTTTATTCCATGGCAAAATGTTGAACATCAAGTGTGCCAAAAATTTCTATTGCAAACTTTAGATATCTCGCAAATGACGTTATAGTACACAAAATGTAATATAATTTCTAGTAGAATTTCCAAGGCTGATGCAAGGGGACGACATGAGGCATCCAACAAGACTAGTTATGAGATAAGGACAAATGTTATTAATTTCATATCAAAATTACCAGCTGTGCCTTCTCACTATTGTCGGTTAAAAACTTACTGAAAATACTTACCTACTGAGTTCAGAAATATGTCTTTTTGGTATAGAATTTAAAAAAGAGAGCAGACTAATAGAGCCAGTAATGGTCATGTTAGTAACAAGATTTTCAGAAAAACCTTTAAGGACTTTAACACTGAATTTCACATACCTAAAAAACATAAATGTGCCATGTGCGAATCTACAAAAAATAAAGACTATGAAGACACTGAGCAGTCAATGCAAGTATACAAAGAACATATTCGTTTAAAAGACATTTGCAAAGACGAATTTCTCAAAAATCAAAAGAAGGGGCCAGAAGACAAAAGCTTCCTTTGTGTAACTTTCGATTTACAGGTCTTAAGTACGCCTCATGACGTAATTTATTCCTCTACTATGTGAGAAAATATTCCTTTTATAACCTGTCCGTTTATGAAAATGTCTGGGATGGGATTCTAGAGGTTCTAACAAAATTTTTACAACAATATACAAATATTTAAATGAAGTTGACAAAAGAGGAACTAATGAATACGTGTCTCTTAATTGTGATAGTTTCTCTGAGCAGAATAAAAATAGGAGTACTCTGTCAATGTTATTTCATTTTCTTGTCCAATCTAGAAACATTAAAACAATAAAAATTGTTTAATTGTGCCTGTGGATTCGATTCACGCGACAATTAAACGTTTTGTTAAGAAACGAACCGTATATGTTCCATCTGAGTGGGAAAAAATGATTGCAAACGCAAGAACCAATCCAAGCAATTTTGCGGACTTTTTAGACTGGAAAAGTATACCAAATGAAATGCTGGCCTCCAAAAAGTTTGTATCTATAGACGGAGAACCTATAAAGATGACGCAGGTACGAAGTGTGTTACTTGAAAGAAGTAACCCTAAAATAATAATAGATTATTCATATGACGGTACAGATTTGAAAATGGTGATGATTGGTGGACCAAAAAAAAAATGTACATTGCTCCACAAAGAAAAAAAAAATCTAGAAGATCTTTGTAAGAAAAACATAATCCCCAGAAAATACCTCGAAGAATATAACGGAATGAAAACATCAACTAAACATTCCAGACACTCTTCCTGAAACTGATGTATAAGACGAAGTTGAGATACAAGAGGAGCACTGAAAGCAAAACTATTATATTCAATATTACGTTTATTTTTAAGTTTCTTTTAGATACATATTTTGTTATTTACATATGAAAGTAGAAATATGTTTCTGTTTTTGTAAAATAAAGTATCAAACAAAATGCTTTTTATAGAAGATACTATGGTATCCCAGTAAACTATCGTATGAAACATACATTCTATAAAACTGGTATCCTTAAAAATAATTCGTACCAGTAAAGTATCGTAAGCACCGAATTTAAACCGTATGAAAATAATTCAAGAAGTGACATGCAAAGTTTCATAAAAATCGGATTGTAAATAACTAGCTTGTAATTTTTTTCAAATAAATTTGTTTTCTTTTCTAAAATGAAACTCTCCATTAATACCATGTTGAGCTTGATTCAATCTCAAAGAATATTGTTATACAAACCTTCTAAAGAAATTTAGAATAATAATGTTATTTTGGATTTATCTAATCAGTAATCATACATTATTATGTCACGTTACAAATTCACTTAACCTGCATATAATATATAATATATATATATATATATATATATATATATATATATATATATATATATATATATATATATATATATGTGTGTGTGTGTACATAGTTTACCTTTTTGCTCATTTTACAATGTTGCAAAGTATTATACTTCATACTTCCTAATTACTGTACTATTTACATTTTAACATTTTTAGGTCACACTATCCATCTTCTTCCTTTGTCCCAACTCCCATTTTCTGTTTATTCCTTTTCCAAGTTCCTCTATCCACTCTGCTCCCTTTCCTCATAATCTACAAAATCTTTCTTCCTCTTTTCTCCAATACTTATTTCCCACGTCCTCGTTACCACATCTGAACCTCGCTATTATTCTTTCTTTCCTTTTTTCCCTTCTCCTTTCAGATACTCTGGTCCCTTCTCCTTTAATCATTCTATAATTTACATTGTACTTTGGCTTATTTTTGACCATCTTTCTTGCTTTTGGAGGTCCCTGTCTCTTCGTGCCATGTCGTCTCTTACCCTTACTCCCTCTTCCCTTAATCTTTCTACTTCTTCCTTCGCAGACTGGTGTCTTTTGTAGTATTCTTCCACTATCTTGTCCGTATTTCTTTCATTTATTCCTTTCCAACACGACTGCAATATTTTACATTCCGTTCTTTCTCTCATTTCTTCCTCATGATTTATTTCTCTGCTTCCCGCCTCCTTTAAAAAGCACGAGAGATAATTTTCAGTTGAAGGACATTACATTAGAATATGTGTCAGAAAGTGTTATTACAAATACGACAAGTGTTTATTTAGTTTACACTATTAGTTTATTGTGCAGACTAGAAAATGTGAAAACTTATTTTTTCGATAATTCTTAGATTGAGTAATGGTAGGTGTAAATGTGTACTATAAAAACTTGAATGAAGCTTTTCAATGTGATTATTATATTATAGTTTGAAATACTTCTAATAGGATAGAACACAAACATTGAAATAACTATAACGTTTCACAGTAGTGTGAAACTTAATGAGAACCTCATTGTTTGATCGGAAAATATTTTTGTAGAAGTATTTCAAATTCTAATACCAATATGTAAAAGAGTGCCACGACATTTTGAAACTACTCTACCATCTGTTCCATGATTTATTTTATTAATTCTTTTACTTTCTCCATTTATCCTTCTTCTTTCGTTATTTCACTTTTCTTTATCTCATTTTTCTCTTCCCGTTCCTCCCTTGAATGCTGAACGTTCGGTGACCTTATTATTTTTTGTCCTTGCCAAATATTCTTTGCTTTTCTGATTCTTCTTCACCCTTAGTTATTCCTCACTTGTTCAGGCTTCCTGCGCCGCCTCTATCTTCTCCTTTTTTTCTTCTTTCTGCTTCAACACCTAAGGTAAATAACGCAGTAGTGCATTACGTTGGTTTGGTGACATTGAGAGAATGAACAATACAAGATTAACGAAGAAAATGTATTTATTTTATCATTAATATATTGAAAAGTTTACAACCATGATTCACCTTATTTCAAATGGTAACTATTATTCTTACATACAAAGAATAATGATCAATAGTGTAAAAAAAAGATTTATGTTGTTTGCTCAATTAACTCAATCTCAGCGAAATAAAAGCGTCTAAATTTTGTGTTAGACTTGTCTAAAAGAAATCCAATTGTCCAGTCACCAGTCATAAACTGAGCCAGAATTAGCAAAATGTTTATTATACTGAACCTTTGTGATCCTTCGTGTATTTTGTCACAAAAAAGTATATATTAATCTAGTCTTACATTCTACACATAAGGTGGTAATCACGATGGGTTGCCCTTACGGCCTCATTAACATTATATCATAGCAATGGCCCCATATTAAGATAATTAAGCTTTCACTAAATAACAATGTACTAATTTGTACTTGGTCAATAACCTCCCACACCTTTAAAACGCAGTATCCTAGCTGAAGGATCTTGAACTCTTTTAATTAATTCTTGGGATTGCACACACTTGTGTTACTTAGGCAATTGGTTTACTATATTCTCTGTGAAATGCTTGTCTCAGAATATATTAGTTCATTTTGAATCTAAATTCTTAATTTTCTATAAACTTAATTCGTTTAATGTCATTGACAAACGCATTTGTACTATCCTCCGCATTAATAATACTTAAAAATCTTTACTTAGTTAAAAAGAATCACTTTAAAGGTTTCTATTGCTATCTCGTGCATTCTTTTTATGCAATCTTCACTTATTACTGTTTATTTCAAGTAGGTTTAAACACTATTTAAATTTCTGATGTTTCGTGACACCATTTCCAACTCAACACAAGATCAACTGTAATTGTAAACGTTTTTCTTTTCATCCCCAATGTGGGTTATCGAAGTCAACAACAACGTTTCAACTTCACTACTAACGGTTATACCCAAAATTAGCGCAGATCGTTACGTAATTTATTTTCTGAATCACGTGCAATCGCTTCAACTGAATATTATCTCTCGTGCTTTCTAAAGTTACCCTTTTATAGAAACCCACGTCCATCATGAAAACGTCACCACATATTAAACCGCTACATTTAAACCAACCACTTTTAAGGCGTTTAAATGTTACATGACTTTACCGAGGAGAAAATCTGAAAACAGACAAAGGCACTTTTTTATGAAAGTCTGGCATGAGCACGAATCCTTTTTCCACAAAATTCAGTAGATCTCAATGCGATTTGCCCTTGTATGAAACGTAAAATTTTCGATTATATAATCCTAACCCATTTATGCGAAAAAATACACACACAGATATATATATATATATATATATATATATATATATATATATATATATATATATATATATATGTGTTATATATATATATATATATATATATATATATATATGTATATTCATTCTATACTCTGTTATAGTATTAAAATGCCGTTAGTGTGCAATCCGTTCATAACAGTTTGAAGATACAGTGGCTACACAGTGGCATGCATTATCATCTCTATACAGGTTTCACTAAGATGTTGTTTCTCATTCAAGTTTAATTCTTTCAACTTACTATCTTTTTATACAACATTCAAATGTCTTTTTATATAACAATCATCACCATTGAAGAGTAACAATTACACTCTACCTACAAGTTATACTCAAAAAAATTTCCCGAACAAAAACATTCAAACCAGAAATACGTCATACATACAATATAACACGAAATATGCCCAGTTAGTCAATATTATCTGAAAACATTAATTCTTTCCTTTGAATTTTAACCATCGACCCAAGATTTTGCTTCTGAGTCTACCGTCCAATCGTATCCAGTTTCGTAAAAAATAGCGCATAATATAATTTATAAACGAATTGTTTTCTGGTTTTCCATTTTTATGGACTAAGAGACTTTGTATTTTCAATTACCATTATAATTTTTTTGTTACACCCTCATTCAAATTGTATTTATTAAAGTATACGTGCATTTCTATTCAGTAAATCGAAAAATTCACTTTATTTGTTACTTTTTTAACTTTACGTTAGAATAGTACTGTACTTTATGATATTGTATTAAAAATTTTAGAAATTCAATAATTCTGTTTAGAATCACTCGGAGTGGATTCTTTAAAGGAGTGTAGAGTTAGTCTAAATCAAATTACGTTTTGTTTCTTACTCTAGGGTATCATACATTTTGAACGCCACATAGTAATTTTCTCCTTCCAGATTTTCAAACAAATCAACAAATTTTACTTGATACATTGAATTTTTGGGACTGAAGTTTTATAATGTTTCATAAATACTCTCACAAATGTAATAGCTGAAACAATTAGGAAACTACAAGCACCCCACCGTCCTCTAGGAGAGGGAAATTAAACATGATTTCTTCAACAACTAATCCGATCCATTGCTTTGCTAACAACAGCACTCTTCATTGTAGTTCATCTCAGTCTTCTCATAATGGTGATCTACCTTCTGTGTCTCAAGACAAAGCTGAAATGGCAAATTCAATCAACAAAGACATTCAATGTATTCTCCAATGGGGACGTTATAATCTAGTTAAATTTAATGTTAACAAAACTCAGCAGTGTTGCCTTGTGTCCGCCAAAAATATCGATCATTTCCTGTTGTAGGTATGAATGGCTCAGATCTTAAGTTTTGAAACCCCATTACTCTGTTGGGAATGACAGTAACTTCAAATATATCATGGGTTGACCATATACTATCAGCTACTAAAACAGTTGCTCGTAAAATAGGCTTTTTGTACAGATCTAAGCCGTACTTTGCTTCCCGACAACTCTTTCTGCTGTATAAGGCCCAAATTCGATATCATCTAGCATACAATTATCACTTCTGGGTTGGTGCCCCCCAATACTGTCTAGATATCGTTGATCGTATTCAAAAGAGAGCAATTAGGCTTATAAATGACCCGTCCTTAACTTCTGACATACAGTCCCTTGAGCATAGAAGAATCGTTTCAGTTCTTTTTGTATTATCGGTATTACAATGGCTATTGCTCTGTTGAATTACATTATTTGATACCACCTCAGGCTGCCATTGCTAGAAATACTGGTTGGCTCAAACACATCACCAGTATGCAGTACAAATCCCACTTGTCGTACCAAATGGGTGCAATTCACATTCGTCTACACTGCTTCTAAGCTTTGGAATGATCTCTAGTTACTGGTTTCCTCTCACTTATGATATGATAAAATTTAAGGTAGCTGTTCATAGGCATCTCTTGGCAATTCAATGTCCCTCTATCCATCCTCCTAAGGGTTTCCTGAGAGCTTTAGCACGATAGACCAAATTTAGCCTGTTCGGGTTCACAATTATTAAAGAAAAAGGGTAACATTTCCTTGTTTTTTCTCTTTTGACCTATTACTCACAATGTAGAGTACTAATTAACACATTATTAAATTATATTTACCGAAATGGTGCACAAGTTGTTATAAATAAGTTGTAAGGAAATCGTATAGGAAACAAACGTAAAGAAATTCGTAACGCCATTTTTGAGCCTAAAACATTTTTTTCACTTTGTTTTTATTGTCCTTGTGTTATAATGGACGAAGGGGGCAGCCGCATGACCCTCTGTCCTACGTAGATCTCTACGATTTTTTTTAAATATCATTTTATAATTGGGGCCATTGGGATACTCAGTATAGACTTTAGGTTAACAAATTGGAAAACTAAATTTGTACTAAAAAATGGTGATCTCTAGATGTAACTATGAATTTAGTCAGGAAAAATTACAAATGGACTAGTGAAGTAAGAATTAATTATTTATCGTCAGTCAACATGGGCTTCTTTGTTTTTTGATAAACCTAGAGACATTCGTATGAAACTATGCCTTTTGTATACGTATACACCTTTTCCCAGAAAAACTGTAAAATGAATTTTATTTGCGTTAGAACCTGATATTTTTCAAACAAATAGATATAAGAATACAATATCGTAGTTAATCATTCGTCAACATTTGTTTCTAATTATTGTTTAATAATTTTATTCTAATATGATTATCATTTCTGGATATCACATTGCCGTGCAAAGTTGCAATTTATTATTTATTTATAATTTATTTTAATAGAAATACAGCAATACGATAGTATAGACCCATACTTAAAATACAACTACTGGAAATATGTAAGCATAAAAAATATTTATCCAAAGTAATCATAATATGGACAAGAACCTTTGGAGTTACAGAAATACGTGATGACGCAGATGTATAAAATTATAACAACCATAAAGAGAAATTCAATTGTCTCATAGAGTGTCCATCCATCAAAGTTAAAATAAGCCATAAATGGGTCGGAAAAGGAGACTTGCACTAAGTATTATAAAATAACAAATATGTCCCTGATTAGAATATTCACTGTGTTCTGGAACGGGAACAGGATAATGCATCATTTCCAAAAACGCAAAAACTATAACCACATAAAATTAAAACAAAACTGAGTCACTATGCATCTGTCTTACTAAAGATAAAAGTAACTAATGTTAATATTTTTGACATTGTGGAACCAACTAATATTATTAATTTCCAATAATGTACTGAATAGGCTAAACCCAAAAAAGGTAGGTTTCCACTTTCCATTTATTACTTTATACGGAGACTGCGCATAATTGTAAAAACTAACCATTATAAATATCTGCTGAGTCAGTACATACACATACCAAACTTACTTTCAAAAGGTCCTGAATCACATTGGAATTTTTTTTTACATTTTTTTTTATTTACTTACCTAATACTGTTTCAAAATATCTTTATGGGAACGAAATATACAGTTTTTAAAGCTCATCAAAAAATCGTTCGAAATTAGTTTTCAACTTTTAATATTTTTTATAATATTTTAAATCATTACTGGACTAATTTAACTACGTGTAATTCTATACCAAAGATTAACACCATTACAAGAAAAATAGTTTCCTAGTTTAATACTAAGTCTAAATAATAATTAAATCGCAATGATTTATGCTAAATGAAAATATTTTATTGCTTTTATTAATGAATTTATTTTAATTCCATTCTAGCAATATTTCATATTTGCTTACTCTATGTATTCCGATCGACAGTTGTAATGATTTTCGATTAAAAACTGAAGATATAGAAGGGAAAAGGTTTACAGCCTCAATTTAACGGTTCTTTTTAATTCCCTCTTTTATTTCTGTTGCTCAATATAGCCAATTTGTAGTTTAGGTGTAATAATCATACGAACATCGTGTATTACATAATGGTTATATAAATTGCTCCATTTTTGGACCCAATTATTTTGCTAAATGCATCAGATAATGGATTTAGTTAAACAATTATTTGCTTGAGCGAGAAGGAAGTCAGCTAGTTTTAATGACGGAATATACTTATTTAAATAAAACTTATTCAATACACTGCCAAGGTTTCAAAATTGTTGAGAATATTCGAGATTGTGATCTTTAGAGAACCATGCCGAAAACGAGAATAATATATTAAGCATTAAGAACGGCAAGGGTTGTTCACTAGTCGAAGCCAGTTAAACCCATAAGATTTGCAACACACACATTTTTCGTACCATGTTTTTATTCCTTTAAGATAGAGTAGTTATGTTTTGCATAGATAAAAATGCACGAACGAAACATGCTTATTTTTACTTGCTGGTCTAGAACGGTAAGTGATCACAGACCCGCCATGTTTGCTTAACAATCTAAATGTATAATCTATACGACTGATTGGAAGAAAAGATAATATCCCACCCTGATTAGAGTTAGCCATCAAAATTTTAATTTTCAGAATTGAAGTTAAATACCACTTAAGTTAAACATAAACCCGCAAAGCTAGCTAAAAGTTTAAATTAAAAATAAATGCTCAAGTTATTATTCAGTAAAACTTTAGGTAAATCAGTGATATTTAAACGCAACTGTTTAAAATTTATAAAGTATAAAATAAATTTATCAACGTTCCATAATAATTCAGTGTAATAAAAAATTAGTGCAACCTAATTAAGGTATACCGCTGCCGTGAACAAAATAAACCTGAACTTGGAGAACACATAATAAATACACAATTAGTTAGAGTCGTAAGAACTTGCGAAAGGTTATTATAAATATTTTCACTATAAATTTCCGTTTGTTGGATTTCTTTTGAGGGCTATTTTCAACCCCTTAATGGAATTTTCAGCACCCTAACGGTATTTTCACCCCTAATTAGGATACTTTTGGTTGTATTAAGAGCCTTTTTACCAGTTCATCAGTTGGCAAATGCGCGCCTAGGGAGCCGGGTGGGAGTGGTCACGTGATCCGGTGGGGGAAGGAGAGAGACGGATCAAAGTCCAATTATTCTAATTATGAATCATAATCAAACTCCGCTGCCATGTTGTTCTTAATTATGACGTCACAATTGAAAATAAAATGACTGCGGTATTTGGTTATGACCAAGCACCGCGGCCACTTTATCTTGAGGAATAATCAATGCCTCCATCTTTTTGTTTTTAATTATGACGTCATAAATTAAAGATAGGTGTATGGCTTCCCCTCCTGCTCTCGGGGCTTCGTCACCTTGTCGTAATCGGAACTTGTTCGTGGGCCTTCGCCCATTGTCGCAAAACCCTTGGCGCGAATTTTAAATGTGTCTAGTAAGTAGGGCTCTAATGCTAACTTGAAAGATAGGAGTAGGGTTTCACAGCTTGTTCTCGGGGCATCGTCGCATGGAGCCTTTGGCGGAGAATTAAAATTTGTATTTATCTCTGCATTGTGCTTGGTTATGGCGGGGAATATTAATCTATATTATAATAAATGGGCCCTAGTTCTAAATTCTAAGGCAGCTGTAAGTCTTCGGAACTTGCCTTCGGATATTAGAACCCTTGTGGTGGTCCCATTGAACCAAATTTGAATTTGTGGTGCTAAATTTGAACTTGTATTATGATAAGGGCCTGAACGTTCACTTATAAGACAGGGGGCTTTCCAAATTCCTCGTGCGGGTGTGTTGGGTACGTGTGAACGTTTAAAAGGGAAATGAATAAAAGGAAAAAAATTATAAAAAAGTCTTAATTTTAAAAATTTCCCAAATAAATTTTTTTTAAAAAAAAACCCATTTTATTTATTAAAATTTATTTTTTTTTTTAAACCCACAATTTTTAAAAAAAAAAAACTGAAAAGGAAAAAAAAAAAAATAAAATTTTAAAGGAAAATTAAAAAAAAAATTTTTAAAAAATTGAAACCTAAAAACGCATTTAAAAGGGAATTTTTCCAAAGGGAAATAAAGGAATTTGTTTAAAGAAAAATTTTAAAGGGAAAAGATTGGTAAAAAAAATTAAAAAGGGATTTCAAAAAATTTTCCCGTAATGAAAACTTGAAAAAAAAAAAATATCCTTAAAAAATTTTGAATCAAAATTTTTTCCCTTTTAAAACAACTTTCCCAAATTTAAAATTTTATGGAAAATTAACCAAAGGGGAAAAAAGAAAAAAGAAGTAAAAAAAAAGGAAGAAAAACTAATGGGAAAAGAAAAATAAAATCCCTAAAACCCAAAATTTAAATTTCCAGGGAAAAAGGAACTTTTTTTTGGGGGGGGCAAAACTTTGGGCAAAATTTAAAAAATTTTTGGAAAGAAAAAGCAAAAATTAAAAAATTTAATTTTATTTAAATTTAAAAATGGAAAAACCAAAATTTAATAACCCAAAAGACGTTATAGTAAACAAATGTTAAAATTTTTAAAAAAACCCTTCCCCATTTTTTATAAAAGGGTTAAAAATTTCTTTTTAAAAAATTTAAGGGAAAATTAAAAATTCTTTTTAAAAAGTTTTTAAAAAAAAAAAAAAGGTTTAAAAAAAAAAGAAAATTTTAAATTTAAAAAAATTTTGGATTTCAGTCCAAAAAGATAAAGGCCATTCGTTAAAAAATAAAGACAAAAAATAAGAAGCAAGAACAAAGCTTTCTTTAAAAACATTTGCAAAAAATTTCCAAAAAAAAAAAGGGAAAAATTTTTCCTTTTTAAATTTTACGGTTTAATGAAAATTTTTGTTACTAGGAGTTTCCTTTTAAACCGATTTTAAAATTCATATTTAAGGTTCAAAAAATTTTAAAAATTCTTTTAAAGAAGTTGCGAGGAATAAATAGTTTCTCTTAATTTATTTTTTCCAAAAGAAAAAAAAATTTTTTAATTTTCCCAATTTTATTTTAAAAATTTTTTTTTTAAAAAACAAATTAAAAATTAAAATTTTTGTTTAACAATTGTTTTTTAAACAATTTTAGAAAAAAATTAAATTATTATTCTCCATCTTTGTCCTCAAGGCAATAATTGTAAGAAATTCATACTTCTTTCTTGGACTTGGAATGATAATTGCAAACAATTTTTTGCAGAAAGTGGCTTTGGTATTTATTGCCATTCCCACGGCACAAATGACGACGTCCACGTTTTGCCGTTAGCTTTTTTTTTGTTTCACAATTACACTTTCTGTACTTTCGACGCCTCCGACTGTTTTCTTGGAAATGCCTCTACCATCCTGACTTATTCTTTCGCACCTTCTGTCAATTTGTTCTGTTATTAAAACTAGTCCCAATTCTTGCAAGAATATTTTCCTTCTCCCTTTCTGTGAAACATTTCCCGTCCGGGTTTTATGTTTTAGTTGTCCAAATTACAAAGGCATTGTAGGCGGCGATGCCTATAATATTCATAAATACCGCGAGAAAACTTCTTCTTGTCGCACGCCTACATGTGTACTCGCCACTTTTTGTTTTATTATACAGTTGTATAATATTAGGTTTGAACTTTGTTTTGGCATCAGTTATTTCTTGAGTGTTGTGCATTGTTGATAAAAATAGGACAAATTTACGTGGTTTTGCCACGTACGAGACTAGCGTTATATTTTCAAAAAAAAATTCAGGTGAATGTGGCTGGATTTTTTATATCCAGTGAACTTTTAGCAAATCGTGGTGCCAACTAAAGTAATTTATTTGCGAAGAAGCTGTTCTGATAATATGTCTATGAAAAAAATATCTGTGGTTATATTACGGCCACTTTCATTCCAAAATGAGCTCAAAGTTTTGACAACATGAGCATGAGCACCTTTTTTTTTTGTACATTTCCAATTTTGCCATGATAAATTAAAAAATTTCTGCAATAGAACGAATTCGCATCGTATAGGGCCCATATTTTGATACCGTATTTGCCCGGTTTATTTGGCATATACACTCCAAATGAACAGCGTCCACGAAACGCTACCAGATGTTCATCTATGGTCCCATAAGCGGAAGCGTTATATGATTCTCTGCAGTTTTGAGCAAAAATATCGCTGACGACGCGGATAGGAGCTAATTTGTCTGACTTTTTTCTTTCTTCACGTGTAGATACGTAATCGAATCGAATATATCTGAATCTATCAATAAATCTCTGTTTACTCATTGTTGCCTATTATCTGCCATTCACAAATTTCTAGGATCCTCTCTTGATTCACGAAAACAACCGGCCAAGGTTAGGATACCAAAAAAGTATGCATTTCAATATTGTCTACTGGTTTCCATTGTTTATGCTTGGAGAGTTCTTGCGTAGAATTCCATTTACCAACTTCTACAACGACCTTCACATTTGTGTATAATGCTTTAACTTCTATTATGTTACCCGATATCAGTAATGAAAATGAATCCTTCATTGTTGAAATTCCAGCACTTTTGTTATTTATACCTGGTACTTTTACCAAAATGTTTGCCTACGTGATTTTTGTTGGTCTTGCCGAAACATATTTTCAAGTACGACCAGCCACAGTTTGGTTTTTGGAATTAGAACTAGCTTCTTCTTCTTTTTTTATTATATTATTATATTTATTATATTATTACCAATTGCGTCGCTCATCTCGTCCTCAACATCTTCATCTGAATCATTTTAAGAACTATCGCTGTTACTTGTGGATTTATAATGAGTTCCTCATTATCTAAATACGAAGGATCACTCTCCATACATTCCTCAACATCGTTATTACTATCATCGAGTAAGGCAGCGTATGTAGCAGCCTCAGCCTCTAACTCCTTTTCAGCGAACGGTCTTTTATTTTCATTCATTATTGCACTTTACACGTAGATACATTTTATAAGACTAAAATAATGCTGCTTACGCAGATTTGCATGTCGTTGTGCACAACTCGCGTAGACCTATACTGCATGGAAATATAGTGTCCAAAGGCACATAAAAAATATATAAATAAAAATATTAATGTTGAGTCATTTGTGAGCCAGTTTAAGTGGTACAAAGGTTAAAAAAATAGTAACTTTGACACCGTGTATTTCGAGAACTATCAACTTTTGGACTAAGGTAAATTGCGCTAGATGCTCATATTTTAATCTCAGGAATTTGTGCTAGTATTTTGTACAGATTCTTTCCTTTTTTTTTTCCTTTTTAATCGGTTTGACTACGGTACGTCGGGCACCATTGCCCTTATACCTTCATCGCACCTTGCTTTATTCACTCATAGTATATACATGTCATTTCACCCTACCTAGCTTAAACTAACTTAAGATATGTAACAATAAAAGGAATGTGTATAGCTACATGGCATTTGATTTGATTGTTCATATTAACTCTAACACAACACTATCTTCGGCCTCTTGTGCCTCCTGGTGTTGCTGGCGTCGTAGTCCCATAATCCCGCGATGGCTGGATTCGGGTGGGCCGCTAGTACCTTCTCTTGGTTGGCTGCGGCTGTTTTCATGAAGTCCATGAGGGTCGGCATCTTGAGGTCCCTGTGGAGCTGCGCGTTTCTGACGTACCATGGTGCATCTGTGATGATTCTGAAACATCTGTTTTGCATTACTTGAAGTCGTCTTACCGTGCTTGGAGCTGCGTAGGCCCATGCTTCGCTGGCGTAGGTGAGCATCGGACGGATGACTGCCTTGTAGATCAGCAGCTTGTTGTCGATCGTGAGGACGCTGTTTCTTCCCATCAATGGGTAGAGCTGTTTGATGACGCCGTGGGCTTTCGCTCTTCTGTCCTCGACGTGCTGGTTCCATAGGAGCTTCTTGTCCATGAGGAGTCCGAGGTATTTCACGGAATCCCTCCATGGATGTCCTGGCCGAACATGGAGACGTTTCCCGTAGGCCTCTTGAGTCTTCGGGTGAATAGGACCGATGTGCTCTTCTCGGGGTTGATTCCGATGCGCCATCTGGTGTACCAATCCTCCAGGTCGTCCGCTGCTCTTTCTAGGAGCCTCCACCTGGTGGATCTTGGATGACTGGGCGAGGACTGCGGTGTCGTCTGCGTAGCAGGCTAGGACGGTTCCTTCGGTCTTTGGAAGATCTGAAACATAGATGTTAAAAAGCATAGGGGAGGTATTGAACCTTGAGGAACTCCCGCGGTGGTTCTTCTGGGGAACGATCTGCAGTGGGGCAGCCTGGTCCTGAAGCTTCGGTTGCTCAGGTAGGATCGGACCATCTTCACCATGGGGAGCGAGATCCCGTTGTAGCATCTTGAAGAGGAGTCCGTGGTGCCATACCTTGTCGAAAGCCTTCGAGATGTCCAGGAACATCCCTCCGGTGGACTTCTTCCAGTCGAATCCTCTCGTGATGTGTTCCACGACCCGGAGAGCTTGCTGGGTGGTGGAGTGATTCGAAAGGCGAACTGCTCGTCCGGGAGGATCTTGAGTTCTTCTACCTCTTCTTGAAGTCGGATGAGGATGATCTTCCAAAAGTTTTCCCATCGTTGGTAGCAGGCTGATCGGGCGGTAGTTTTGCGGTAGCAATCTGTTCTTCCTGGGCTTCGGATCATCACCGTGTCCGCTTCTTTCCATCTGATCGGAAAGTGTCGGAGTCTCAGGGCTGCGTTGAAGATGGCCGTGAGGTGTGCGAAGCCCTTCGGGGAGGAGCTTCAGCGCCTTGTTGAGGATGGAGTCCGGTCCTGGGGCTTTTCTGTCCTTGAGCTTCTTCGTGATGGCCAGGATTTCCCTCGGCGTCGTGAAGCGGATGTTGCCTTCGGTGTTCTCGGCTAGGCGGGCCCTGACGGTGCGGTGGACGGCGGCGATGGGTCCTGGTCGGTGTTGCGTTGTTCCGGGCTGCATTGAAGTTCGATGGTCTCGGCGAACACTTCGGCTTTTTCGGCTTCTGTGTGGACGAGTCCGTTTCTTCCCTGCAGTGGGGGACGAGCACGTGTTCCTTCCGTAGGGTCTTCACCATCTCCAGTAGGATCCAGGTGTCGAGTGACTCCACTTTGGCCTTCCACGTGGAGTTTCGGTGTTCCTGGATGGCTGTCTTCACTTCGTGGTGCAGTCGGTTCATCTCCCTCCTGTCGTCCGGATGCTGCGTCCTGTGGTAGGTTCTTCTGGCCCTGTTCTTCTCGCGGATCAGGTCCCTCGTCTCCTGGGTAGTGCGTAGATGTTCCTCGGTTGCTTCCGTGGTTCGTCTGGCGGCTTCCGTTGCTTGTAGGATGGCCTTGGTGATGCCCTCCACGGCGTTGTTGAGCTGCTGGACGTTGTCGATGGTTGGCACCGAGGTGATCTTCTCCGGATGACTTTTGTATCTTCTCCAGATGATCGTGGTCCGTTGTGCGGGTGTGGGCGGTTCCGGGATGCCCAGCTGGAGCAGGACTGGGTTGTGGTCGGAGCTGAGGTCCTCCACCGCCTCCATTTCGTGGTGCAGTCTCATGTTGCGGAAGAGGGCGATGTCCAGTACGTCCGGTCGTTGGTCCTCTTGGTAGGGAAGTGGTTGGCTCGGTTGGTCCATCCGCGATGATGTTTCGGGCTGACTTCTAGTTGTTTCCCCAGCTGGTTTGTGATCCTGCTGTTCCATGTTTGGTGTTTCGCGTTGAAGTCTCCTCCCACGATCGTTGGCGTGTTGTCCTGGAAGAGGTCGTCCAGTTCCCGCTCGTCGATGTTGGCTCCCGGTGGGTTGTAGACTGCCACGATCCTGATGAGGCCGGCTGTGATGGTGATGACCCCGGCGGTGGTTTCCATCCTCTGCATCCTCGGTGTGGGCAGTGGGTGGTGGTCGATGGAGCTCTTGATGTAGATGGCCGTCCTCCTCCTCTTCCGGTCAGCCTGTCCGTGCGGTGGAGCGTGAAGCCTGCTATCTTCGGGTTGTCGCATGGGCGTAGGTGGGATTCCGATACCAGTACCATGTCCAGGTTGTGGTGGTCCATGAAGGAGGCCAGTTCTTCTTTTAGATAAAACAAATGTTATATATAAGATCCTTGTAGTAATTGTAACCAATCATATATCGGCATGACTTCAAGGAATCTTAGATATAGGCTTACATCACACCGCAGTGACATAAGAGTCAGAAAAGATGCTTGTGCTTTGTCACAACACGTACATTCCACTGGACACAGCCCTGATTTCGACAAAGTACAAGTCTTGACCTCTGAATCAAATTTATTCAAAAGAAAGTTTTTAGAAATGGCCCATATACGCTGTACAGACTATGTAATGAATAAGAGAAGTGACACTCAAAATTTAAACATAATTTATTCTAACATACTTTATCTAGATAAACACAGAAATCATAGGATGAACCATTAACGGATTAACCCTTAGTGGCAGAAGGATTTATTTTGTGGATTTTACCATTTTGTTTAGCGTAAAGAGTTATCACGAATAGGTCTATTTGGTATTAAAATCCAGAATGTCCCACATAGAAGTAAGAGTCCTATGTAATAATAGACATTCAAATAATCTTAAATAATCCTATTCATAACACTTTTACACTTATCACACAATCACATTCAACATATTAATCTACTAAACATTGATTTCATAACCATTTTCTTTCTTTTTTTCCTATAACTATGACAATAATTTTAATTTTTTTTGTCAAAGTCCAAAAATTGATTTTGACATCTAATTCAAATTTAAATTGAAATATCTTCTTTCAATGCTGCTTCAATGTTTTTAACTGTATCCACGATCGTAAGTTATTATCTTATCTTAATTTATATGTATTATCAACGCATAACTTCTTGTAGATTGGTTGACAAAGGTAATAAATTACCGAAAGCTTCCTTTGAACAAAGGATCTTTTCTTTATTTTAAACTAGCCCCACAACCTTGGCTGCTACCCACTAAATCTTTCTTATTGTTTTTAACTTAATCAGCCACGATTAACAACTTTATTTATATATATATATATATATATATATATATATATATATATTTAAGAATGTTTATATGACAAGACTTGATTCTTATGATGACATTTGCATGTCTCTTGCAAATGAGGTACAGATAAAGTATAAAAACACGAATTAAGTATGTGTCTATACTGTTTAGTAATTGCTTTTGGTTTGTCATTTTTCCTTTTATGTTTTTTTTGTTTTCACTGTGTGCCACTAAATGCATTCAGAAGGTGCTGTACCTTTGGACTGTTCGTCTGGTTCTGCTTTTGCTTTTTCTTAAAAATGTTATTCCTCTTGTATATACGAGTAACATTTCTATTTGTTTTGGGAATTTTTGTTATTTTGGTTGATGTTCACCAACGGAAATCGTACATAAGCAGCTAATTTCCCATTCAAGACCTACAAGGGGTGTTGCAATTATTTACAATGTCCTTAAATGAAACCATTAATATTATGCTATTTTTTTAACCATATAACCGTAAAAACCCTCGTACATTTATTATTCAAAATTTCATTTAAAGAAGATGTATAAAATTACGTTCGCTTTAAATTATTTCTTCTAAAACCTTATAATTTTCTTAGATGATTTAATATTTTATTTTAATTTTGTTCACATGTAAAGGAGTTAGGATTTTTATATTACAATTGAGCTTGGACAACAGTGACCCAAAAAGTAGCGTTACATAAAACTCATACGTAACCTAAAGTATAAAATGTCATGAGGAATTTGAGTTCTATTTTAAAGTTCCGCGGTCCTAAAAATATTGTATTGTTGGTTACATTATAAATGTTCGCTTAATATAAAGGAATACCCACAGAAGAATTTTTATCCTACGAATTAATTAAGGTACCCTTGTAAACGATTAGCTTAACAAAAGAAATTATCCCAAATTTCAATTCACTTTTGTGAAATTTCCAATCCTTTTTTTTGTTTGATCTACCAATTACCAAACTAGCTACTACTTGTATTGTAGGTAAGATGAAGACTGTTGTCTCCTTTTCTTCTTAATCATGTGTTTGAGGGCTGTTTGTTTGATTATGTTATTTTGTTCGTTGGTTTATTTGCTTAGTGGCATCTTGTATTTTTATAATTGAAGATTCGAGTGGATAAAAGAGGAAATTTTACCAAAATCGACTTTTATTCACGGATGAACGGGTAAGGACATTCTGTCGAACATCGACTTTTAAAAATATGAACAATAAAGGGATATTAAAATTTTAAAAGAGGCATGTGACACCGTTTTTACCATAACTAATGAATAAAAGAGGTAACTAGGTGCACTTGCCCCTTTATTCAGTAACATATGCAAATACCTCCTTAATCCAATAGATGTCACGAAATGAGTTGACAGTTGTCTCCTTTATTCATTCAATTTAGTTTCAAATTGCAGTCCAATACACCAACTCAAGTGTATGTTTTTGCACACTTTGTGGGTAAAATACAGTAACATATTTTTTTAATTCGGAGTTACCATGTCATTCAGAACTAAACTAATTATGCAGGAAGCACTGAGAATATGTAGTTTAAAAATAAACAATGCGTAAAAAGTAAATGCAAAAAAATGTGGAAGTTAACCTCAAAAATGATGAAGTGCGTTCGAATGAAACGGAATTCGAGTAAATGTCCTTGAATATGAAAATCAAGATCAATTTTCAGAAATAAAAGGTATGTTATTCAAATAATAGAGTCTGGTAGTAAATAATGAAAAGTTGTAAAAAATAATACAATTTTTAAATATAAAATACATTAAAATTGCAATTTTTTCAGACTGCCCAATGAGCTCGTGTTCAAAACAATCTCTTGTCAACAATAGTCGTCCTAGAAAGGTTTATAATGGTAAGTTGTGATGTTAACTAGAATAATTATGGCTTTATTAGGTTTCATATTTTGTATAGATTCTAACAGTAATTCAGACGATGACGGCGATGAGTATATACCTAATGCTGAGGAGTTGTCAGAAACAAGTGAAGATGAACAACCACCAAAAATTAATAGTAATGTCGGATATTCAACCTGCAAATGGCGGTGGCATATTAACTGAGACCCGAGTAAAGAAAAGTCAAGAAAAAAGATTTTTAAAATTGAGGAAAAAAGATTAGGAAAAGATGCAAAAGCCACATACATGGAAGAAAAATATTGCAGCAATAGCGAGACAAAGGTGAAACATATAAAATCAAAAGGAAAAAATACAAAGAAAAGTTGTAAATTTGGGTATACTTTGCAATGAAAACTGCAAAAGGGTGTAGCGACAAATTGGATCCAGAACAAAGAACAAATATATTTTCCCGATATTACGAGTTGGACGAAGATAGTAAAATATGTTGCTTTTTAAAAGTATGAGATGCAAAGTACCTAAGACCCCAAAGAGATGCTGTTCATCATAAAGCTGCATCTTTTACTTATACAGTAACTATTGATACACCGTTGGCGGTATGCAAAAAGGATTTTGTGCTTTATATCAAATTGGCAAAAGAAGGTGGAATATCTCCAGCAAGGTATAAAAGAGGGTTTACAACACCTAAACCTAATCAAAGAGGAAAACATAATACCAGACCGCATAAGATAGCAGATGACGTTAAACAATAAAGGCAACATATTAAAACATTTCCTGCCGTAGAGTCCCATTATTCCAGAAATAAGAATCATCATAAAAGATACCTTTCTTTACGTTAAACATATCGAAAATGTATCAGCTCTATGGTGAGAAATGTTCCGAAGAAAATAAACCTTCTCGTTTCAATATAAAATATTGCACGTACAGTAAAATCTTTTCTACTGAATTCAACTTTTCTTTGGTGAGCCGCGCAGTGACACTTACAGTATTTGCGATAGCGGAAAAGGTGACGAAGGGCATAAAGAAAACTATGAGGCAGCATTTTCTTTCAACGCATGGACCGCGAATATGCCCAAACTAGTCACGGTGTGTGTTATTTAACGATGGATTTGCAGCAAATACTTCCACTTCCTAAACTAACCACTAGCAAAGCGTTTTATTTACGCCAAATGTGGATGTACAATTTGAGTGTACACTCAATTACTAAACAAGTCGAAAGAGCGAATTTCTTTACTTGGGCCGAAGATATAGCTCACCGGGAAGCTCTGAGGTATGTAGCGCATTATTAACTATGATAGAACATAACGAAATTTTTCAAAATAATGCTGTGTCGCACCTTATACTGTGGACTGACTCGTGTTCAGGACAGAATAAGAATTTTTAATCATATGCTTTATCAATATCTAATACTTACAGGAATAGTAAAACTATCGACCATAAGTTTCCGAGGTGGGACATAGTTATTTAGACTCAGACAGAGACTTTGGGCGTTTGAAAAGTGTTACGTCGACACGAGAACATATTTTACCAGAGCAATATCGAACTATAATAAGCCAATCTAGTAAAATAAATCATGTGACAGATATACGTCCTCACTTTAGGAATTTTGTTGATTTGACTACCAAATTAAATTTAATTAATCGTAAAAGAATACGCTAGGTGAAAATGTTCACTTCAGAGACGGAATTAAATGGATACGTGTCGTGAATTATGGATTCTACTTATATAAAGAGAGTTATGACCCATGCACGTTTAAGGAAGTTAACATTATTAGAAACTCACGTATACCGCCACCAAATAAAGTTGAAATAGAAAGAATTGGAAGAAAACTGGGAGTTATCTACTGAAAAATTGCAAATTTAAAGACCCAACTACCGTATGTCAGAGAACAATTTAGATGGTTTTATAACGACATTATAGCTGAACATGAAGAAAAAGCTTAATAATACCTACTAATAATTTTAAATAAATTAAGGTTGTATTTTGTTTTGTATCAAATAATAGTTTAATCATGACATACCGATTTATTTTAGTTATACCCCCTCTTGCAAACAGAGACTGTATTTTAGTGACATTAAGTTCGTGAATAAAGGAGATAACTGTATATTTTTTCAAAATTTGTTTTTTTTAAATCTGATTAAATGTGTAATATTACTAAAGGCGAGGTATTATTATTATCTAACAATAAAAAAATTTCAATAAAACAGATAATAGGTGAAATGGAAAAATTATATTATTTTTTTATACTTTAAACTAAATTATCTCCAATGTACAATTTTGCTACATACCTCCTTTATCCACTCGACTCTTCAATTGTATTCGGTGATTTTTATTATGTCTGTGATTGTTTGATTTTCATGTTGTTGCGTGTCCGTTGTTGCTCTTTCTTTCTGGTCTTTATTGTTTGTTTGATTGTACGGATTTGTAGGTCGTTGTGTAGTTGAGTGTTTCGGATGCACCACGGGGCATTTGTGATGATTCTAAGTGTTTTGTTAAGTAGTGTTTTGTTAAGTAGTGTTTGTAGTTTACGTATGTTTGTTTTTGTTGTTTGTACCATTTGCTGTAGGGTCATGGATGGGATAACTATTGTTTTCAGGATTAGTATTTTGGTCTGGAGGAAAGTTTGTTTTGTGGATTAGGAGGGGGTATAGGTGTGCTACTACTTGCCCTAACTTTTTCCTGTTGGTGACGTGTGCGGTGTAGGTTAGTTTTGCGTCCAGGGTTACCCCTAGGTTTTTGCTGAGGTGGTCCATTTTATTGCTTTTCCGTTGATTTTCAGTTTTTTGAGGGTGTAGTTCTTTTTTTGTGAAGTGGAGTTGGTTTTTCTTCGTTAATTTGTATTCTCCATTTTTGGAGCTATTGTGTTATCTTTGTTACTGCTTTTTGGAGTTTGCTTAGTGCCAGATCTGGTTTGATTAATTGGGAGTATATTACCGTGTCGTCTGCGTATAGTCCTATTTCAGCTGTGGGTGATTTTGGGATGTCTGATTAATATATTGTACAGTATTGGTCCTAGGAGTGAGCCTTGGGGACGCCTGCTTTTATTGTTCTTTTGTGGATTTGTCATTGTTGATTTTACCGGAATGTTCTGTTTGTTAGATATGATTTTATTAGTTTTATATAAGCTGTGGCGATATTGTGTTGGATCATTTTGGAGTAGTCCACCGTGCCATACTTTGTCGAACGCCTTTTCACGTCGAGGAATGCCGCGGTGGTTGATTTTTGGTGTTAAAGCCTGCTGTGATTTTCGTTGTTATTCGGAGCAGCTGATGTATGGTGCTGTGTTTGGCTCTAAAACCGTGTTGTTCTTCTGGGATTATTTTGTTGTTTTGGGAGATGGATGGATTCTGGTTAGGATGGTCTTCTTTATTTTGGCTATTGTGTTTAGGAGGCTTATGGGTCTGTAGCTGGTTGGGTTATTTTTTTTTGGTTTGTTATCGGGACTGTATCCGCTTCTTTCCATATGTCTGGGAAGTGTCTCAGTTGATGAACTTTGTTTGCACCAAACTAGCTGTTCTTACAATAAGGCTTATATTAACTTTGCTTATTCCTAAACCTTAGAATGGCAATTGTAATGTATGGTTTTTAAAAATTTCATCTTCATTATTTTGTATTCCAAAGACAAACTCATAACAAATCACTGTTTATTTGAAAATAGGATTTCGTAGAAGAAAATTTGTGGAATTATACACAATATTAGCGATACCAGTCAAGTAATACTTACATTAATTTCTTTTCCTTAATAGTAGGTTTGAATAGCATAATGTATACCTTCATGGATGTTGATGTAATAGACCATGATTGATTAAGTAACAATTCTTTTAGATCAATTTCAACGGGTGTATTAGTTGGTTTTACTGCATTTAGTTTTTACAATTAATTGTAGGACCGTAACAAAATTGTATTAAAGTCACATTTTAGTTTTTCCACGAGAGGCATGATATGGCACACTGCTCTTAATTTTATTAATCTTGTTGTTGCCTTTGAAAAACCAACCATTTCTCCCAAATGTTTTTCTGACTGTACTATACGCATACACAGACACATACACACACACACACACACACACACACACACACACACATCGTGAAGATATACCAAGGTGATTGCTATGCTAACTGCAGTGGAAATGGACGGTTCGATATAAGACTTTAAATGGTTGAAGTTTAGGTTCAAACACTTACCATAAAACTACAAATAACATTCAATCCGGGAAGAATTTTACCTGACTGTAGAAGATAGGGTTGTAGCCTACTGATAAAATCATACAAATTCAAGTTCGAACATTAAACTTGTACAACACCCATGTACTTTACACCAGCACGTTAAATTTTGTGTCAGTAATCTTAATAAATCGATCTTAATGCCAAAATAACAAACACAATCTCGTCAATTCAATTTTGAAAATCTTGGAACTTAATTAACAATAAGAATGAAATTACCCAAAACTCAAGAAAATTTTGAAACATACGTTATCGTAAAGTTATTGATCAAACCCTGTATATTCATAAAACAAAGTAGTAAAGCATTATCTGGAAACTTTTACTATCGTATACGCATACACTAGATTATTTAATTGCATGTAAAATTCTTAAATAAATATTATATCACCCAATTTGGAAAAAAATAATTCAGTCTATAAATATTTAACCACAAAAGATAATTTCGTATCTTAAAATTGAAAACGTAACGTCTTGTATGAATCATATATCTTCTCCAATACTATTTGCAATAGTATTGAAACTGCATTTAAGCTGCAAGTTTGAATGAATCGCTGTGATTTAAATCTGAAACTTTTACATCGTAAATAAATCGTGACCAGTATTGCGTACTCAATGACTTAATGATTGCAACGTAATTAAATCATGTAATGGACCTGACTCAAAATAAACAATTTTTAGGTCAATCATTTATCCAAAATGTCAATAGTTTAATTATTCCTAAACGGCACAATCCTTTGTGTAGCTTCACAATAAAATAAAATAACGAAATCTTGTAGCTCTATATTGGTTCTCTTTAAAATTTAAACTGCAATAAAGGTCCACCACAAAAACAAAAGAATAAGTTAATCAATTAAACTCCATTAATCAAATACAACTAATACAAAAAATAATAATTTTAGGTTTAGGGTTGGAATTGGTCTCAAAATAAGCCGTTATTCAACTCCCCTCTTCATCAACTACAGTTTTGGTCGATTTAACACTTGACCAATTCGTCTAAAGCGCATAAAATTTGCTTGTAGTGTTCTAAATCTGGCTTTTGTCTTCGGAGACAAACGTAAATAGTTTTGTTAAATATTGTTCAAGTTCTACTAGGAATCTAGTCGCATTTTCCATGTATAAAAATGAATTAAGAATTTCTTGATTTGTATGAACATTATTTTCATTATTCTTATCCATTTTCACTATTTTTAGCCGTAACATTAAGGCAGTTAAGGGATAAGTACTAAATTACGAACATTAAAAGCTTCACAGTTGTAAAATTTTTTTCGTATCCATCGCAATCATTCTATCATTCTCGATATAGTGGCTAATTTTCTTTTTTTGGAAATACTTCTAGAACAGCTTGATTTAGATATAACAACCGCTGCAGCAAATCTTATCGCCAATTCGATTACGTAACAAAAAGTAGGGTATTCCAAAAATATTAATTTTTTACTTTTATCTCTGGCTAAGAAGTAAATTTAGGCATTATTTTTAGGCAAAGATTTTATTTTAAAGAATGTATACCATAAAGGCATCTTTAAACTACAAACTTAATAGGATTTTAACTTTTTAACTCAATCCAAATAGGATTTACAGTCCATTTTCTAAACGTCAACCAGCTGTCAAGATTTCGAAAATAATTTTATCTTAAAAACTATAATAGAGGTACAATTTATACAAAATAGATTAAAAATTATGATTTCCATCCAAAATGAAATATATATATATATATATATATATATATATATATATATATATATATATATATATATATATATTGAAAATAACAAAGTGAATGGCGTCTTCCGGTAGAACTAGGTAACACAGTCTCGCTGAGACGCCCTGTATATATCAGAGGTAAACGTTTAGACACACCTAGCAGATAAACAAGTACACACAGACAGATAAAACAATACATTAAAGAAATAAAATGATTTAGTAAATTAGATTCTTAGCACATCTGCTGTATGATATGACTGAGGTCTGCTTTAAACTGTGCAATTTTGTGATTCTTTTTGCTGATACCGCAAACAGATGTTTTATTTCTTATAAAAAAATTTCCTTATATCGATACCTTACAGGCAAAACATCATAAGAGACAATTTTGTAGAAATTTATATTTTGGATAATCGTAACCGCCTTTGATAAGATTATGCCGGCAAATGTCGTATCCGAAATAGCTTACAATAATAGGGAAAACAGCGATTTTATCCGAACGTAAGCGACATTTTTACCAAAAATTATATACCTCGCTAAAATATCGTATGTCCGACAGGACCGCAGTACATCGTAACGTCAAGTCACGTGATCTAAATTATGTTTACGATACATTTTCTGCTTGGTTTACTGTTGTGTAAGAATCCCGGAGCACGTAAGTGACATTTTTTTAGATTAATATTTTTTTGTTTGAAAATGTTAGTTTTATGTGTAATTAATCATTTTGCATTATGCAAATTTGGTATAAAAATTTGGCAACGTTATGGTCAACTTTATAAAACTGACAAGTCATATCCTATAAACAGGTCACCTGTTATGGATAAATTAAATCGTTTATTATAACAATAATAATAATTGTTACTGTGCTTGAACATGAGGTTATTTATATTTTTAACATTCATTTATTTAATTCAGTTTTTTCACCACGACCTATTTGGCTTGCCACTTGTTCATTTAAGGTATACGTAAAATTAGTTGCTTTTTTGAAAAGTTTTTTATAACTATTCTCGTCACAACATCTAATAGAAGCAAAATAAGGATTTGATAATTTTAGGCAATGAGTAGCCAAAAGATATTAAGTCTTGTGACAAACACTGAAAATTCTAATGAAGTTCCGGGTGAAAATCAAACCGGGACAGGTTTAAAAATTGGTGATATTGTAAACCTAGGAAATAACTGCATTATAACTGAATGCAGCAAAGTTATTAACATAGAAAATGTATCTTCAATATGTGTAGATAATCTAATATTGACTAATAAAAACATTATTATTATTGAGGAGATGGAAGGCGTACCTTGTCTTGAAGGCAACAATTTTTCCAACGTAATAGAACCCGTGACAAGATTTCCAAAAAAACTTGTGGATTATATTCCTCGTCAGATGAACAATCTGATGTTAATAAAGCAATAAAATTAGTAGCGCTTCACGAAAATTTCGTCTCACTCATCTGACATATCTTTCCACGAAACTAAAGCATCTTCTGATGAGAGTGAAAATTTTAGTCGAAAGCAGCTTAGAGCATCAAGTGGGGTAATCCTCCACAAAAAAAAAGATGTCGAAACGAAAGTCAAGTATGATAGAAAAACTATGGAAAAGGAAAAGAACTGCAACCTAATCCCTGTGGAGATAATTGCCCCAATCATTGTTTTTAAAATTTCCTGAACTGGTTCGTCAAGATGTACATGAATTCTACTGGGGATTGGGTAATTCACAAAGGCAAAAGGACTGGTTATTGTCATGCATAAAGGAAGTTGAGATAAGAAGGAAGACAAGAAGCTGAAGTGAGCAGAAGACATAAATCATACAACTTTTATTCCATGGCAAAATGTTGAACATCAAGTGCCAAAATTTCTATTGCAAACTTTAGATATCTCGCAAATGACGTAAGTACAAAAATGTAATTAAATTTCTGTAGAATTTCCAAGGCTGATGCCGACATGAGGCATCCAACAAGACTAGTTATGAGTAAGGACAAATGTTATTAATTTTATATCAAAATTACCAGCTGTGCCTTCTCACTATTGTCGGGTAAAAACTTCCCGAAAATACTTACCTACTGAGTTCAGAAATATGTCTTTTTTGTATAGAATTTATAAAAGAGAGCAGATTAATGAAGCCAATAATGGTCATGTTAGTAACAAGATTTTCAGAAAAATCATTGGATTTCACGTACCTAAAAAAGATAAATGTGCCATGTGCGAATCTAGAAAAAATAAAGACTATGAAGAAACTGAGCAGTCAATGCAAGTATACAAAGAACATATTCGTTTAAAAGACATTTGCAAAGACGAATTTCTCAAAAATCAAAAGAAAGGGCTAGAAGACAAAAGCTTCCTTTGTGTAACTTTCGACTTACAGAAGGTCTTAAGTACGCCTCATGGCGATAATTTGTTGCTCTACTATGCGAGAAAATATTCCTTTTATAACCTGACCGTTTATGAAAATGTCTGGGATGGATTTAGAGGTTCTAAAAATTTTACAACAATATACAAATATTTAAATGAAGTTGACAAAGAGGAACTATGAATACGTTTCTCTTAATTGTGATAGTTGCTCTGAGCAGAATAAAAATAGGAGTACTCTGTCAATGTTATTTTATTTTCTTGTCCAATCTAGAAACATTAAAACAATAAAATTGTTTAATTGTGCCTGTGGATTCGATTCAGCGACAATTAAACGTTTTGTTAAGAAACGAACCGTTTGTTCCATCCAGTGGGAAAAAATGAGGAAACGCAAGAACCAATCCAAGCAATTTTGCGGACTTTTAGATTGGAAAAGTATACCAAATGAAATGTTGGCTCCAAAAAGTTTGTATCTATAGACTGAGAATCTATAACGATGAGGCAGGGTACGAAGTGTGTTACTTGAAAGAAATAACCCTAACATAACTATAGATTATTCATATGACGGTACAGATTTGAAAATGGTGAGGATTGGTGGACAAAAAAAAAATGTACATTGCTCCAAAAAAAGAAAAATTTAGAAGATCTTTGTAAGAAAAACATAATCCGCAGAAAATACCACTAAGAATATAACGGAATGAAAACATCAACTAACATTCCAGACACTCTTCCTGAAACTGATGTAGAAGTTGAGATGCAAGAGGAGCACTGAAAGCACACTATTATATTCAATTTAATTTATTTTTAAGTTTCTTTTAGATACATATTTTGTTATTTATATATAAAGTAGAAAATGTTTCGTTTTTGTAAAATAAAGTATCAAAAAAAAAAATGCCTTTTTTTATAGAAGATACTATGTATCCCAGTAAACTATCGTATGAAACATAATTCTATAAAACTGGTATCCAAAAAATAATTCGTACCAGTAAAGTATCGTAAGCACCGAATTTAAACCGTATGAAAATAATTCAAGAAGTGACATGCAAAGTTTCATAAAAATCGGATTGTAAATAACTAGCTTGTAATTTTTTCAAATAAATTTGTTTTCTTTTCTAAAATGAAACCTCCTTAATACCATGTTGAGCTTGATTCAATCTCAAAGAATATTGTTATACAAACCTTCTAAAGAAATTTAGAATAATAATGTTATTTTGGATTTATCTAATCAGTAATCATACATTATTATGTCACGTTACAAATTCCAAATTAATATATAAATATATATATATATATATATATATATATATATATATATATATATATATATATATATATATATATATATTGTGTGTGTGTGTACATAGTTTACCTTTTTGCTCATTTTACAATGTTGCAAAGTATTATACTTCATACTTCCTAATTACTGTACTATTTACATTTTAACATTTTTGGTCACACTATCCATCTTCTTCCTTTGTCCCAACTCCCATTTTCTGTTTATTCCTTTTCCAAGTTCCTCTATCCACCTGCCCCTTTCCTCATAATCTACAAAATCTTTCTTCCTCTTTTCTCCAATACTTATTTCCCACGTCCTCGTTACCACATCTGAACCTCGCTATTATTCTTTCTTTCCTTTTTCCCTTCTCCTTTCAGATACTCTGGTCCCTTCTCCTTTAATCATTCTATAATTTACATTGTACTTTGGCTTATTTTTGACCATCTTTCTTGCTTTTGGAGGTCCCTGTCTCTTCGTGCCATGTCGTCTCTTACCCTTACTCCCCTTCCCTTAATCTTTCTACTTCTTCCTTCGCAGACTGGTGTCTTTTGTAGTATTCTTCCACTATCTTGTCCGTATTTCTTTCATTTATTCCTTTCCAACACGACTGCAATATTTTACATTCCGTTCTTTCTCTCATTTCTTCCTCATGATTTATTTCTCTGCTTCCCGCCTCCTTTAAAAAGCACGAGAGATAATTTTCAGTTGAAGGACATTACATTAGAATATGTGTCAGAAAGTGTTATTACAAATACGACAAGTGTTTATTTAGTTTACACTATTAGTTTATTGTGCAGACTAGAAAATGTGAAAACTTATTTTTCGATAATTCTTAGATTGAGTAATGGTAGGTGTAAATGTGTACTATAAAAACTTGAATGAAGCTTTTCAATGTGATTATTATATTATAGTTTGAAATACTTCTAATAGGATAGAACACAAACATTGAATAACTATAACGTTTCACAGTAGTGTGAAACTTAATGAGAACCTCATTGTTTGATCGGAAAATATTTTTGTAGAAGTATTTCAAATTCTAATACCAATATGTAAAAGAGTGCCACGACATTTTGAAACTACTCTACCATCTGTTCCATGATTTATTTTATTAATTCTTTTACTTTCTCCATTTATCCTTCTTCTTTCGTTATTTCACTTTTCTTTATCTCATTTTTTCTTCCGTTCCTCCCTTGAATGCTGAACGTTCGGTGACCTTATTATTTTTGTCCTTGCCAAATATTCTTTGCTTTTCTGATTCTTCTTCACCCTTAGTTATTCCTCACTTGTTCAGGCTTCCTGCGCCGCCTCTATCTTCTCCTTTTTTTCTTCTTTCTGCTTCAACACCTAAGGTAAATAACGCAGTAGTGCATTACGTTGGTTTGGTGACATTGAGAGAATGAACAATACAAGATTAACGAAGAAAATGTATTTATTTTATCATTAATATATTGAAAAGTTTACAACCATGATTCACCTTATTTCAATGGTAACTATTATTCTTACATACAAAGAATAATGATCAAAAAAAAAGATTTATGTTGTTTGCTCAATTAACTCAATCTCAGCGAAATAAAAGCGTCTAAATTTTGTGTTAGACTTGTCTAAAAGAAATCCAATTGTCCAGTCACCAGTCATAAACTGAGCCAGAATTAGCAAAATGTTTATTATACTGAACCTTTGTGATCCTTCGTGTATTTTGTCACAAAAAAGTATAAATTAATCTAGTCTTCATTTACACATAAGGTGGTAATCACGATGGGTTGCCCTTACGGCCTCATTAACATTATATCATAGCAATGGCCCCATATTAAGATAATTAAGCTTTCACTAAATAACAATGTACTAATTTGTACTTGGTCAATAACCTCCCACACCTTTAAAACGCAGTATCCTAGCTGAAGGATCTTGAACTCTTTAATTAATTCTTGGGATTGCACACACTTGTGTTACTTAGGCAATTGGTTTACTATATTTCTGTGAAATGCTTGTCTCAGAATATATTAGTTCATTTTGAATCTAAATTTTAATTTTCTATAAACTTAATTCGTTTAATGTCATTGACAAACGCATTTGTACTATCCTCCGCATTAATAATACTTAAAAATCTTTACTTAGTTAAAAGAATCACTTTAAAGGTTTCTATTGCTATCTCGTGCATTCTTTTATGCAATCTTCACTTATTACTTTTATTTCAAGTAGGTTTAAACACTATTTAAATTTCTGATGTTTCGTGACACCATTTCCAACTCAACACAAGATCAACTGTAATTGTAAACGTTTTTCTTTTTCATCCCCAATGTGGGTTATCGAAGTCAACAACAACGTTTCAACTTCACTACTAACGGTTATACCCAAAATTAGCGCAGATCGTTACGTAATTTATTTTCTGAATCACGTGCAATCGCTTCAACTGAATATTATTCTCGTGCTTTCTAAAGTTACCCTTTATAGAAACCCACGTCCATCATGAAAACGTCACCACATATTAAACCGCTACATTTAAACCAACCACTTTTAAGGCGTTTAAATGTTACATGACTTTACCGAGGAGAAAATCTGAAAACAGACAAAGGCACTTTTTATGAAAGTCTGGCATGAGCACGAATCCTTTTTCCACAAAATTCAGTAGATCTCAATGCGATTTGCCCTTGTATGAAACGTAAAATTTTCGATTATATAATCCTAACCCATTTATGCGAAAAAATACACACAAAAAAATATATATATATATATATATATATATATATATATATATATATATATATAATTGTGTTATATATATATATATATATATATATATATATATATGTATATTCATTCTATACTCTGTTATAGTATTAAAATGCCGTTAGTGTGCAATCCGTTCATAACAGTTTGAAGATACAGTGGCTACACAGTGGCATGCATTATCATCTCTATACAGGTTTCACTAAGATGTTGTTTCTCATTCAAGTTTAATTCTTTCAACTTACTATCTTTTTATACAACATTCAAATGTCTTTTTATATAACAATCATCACCATTGAAGAGTAACAATTACACTCTACCTACAAGTTATACTCAAAAATTTCCCGAACAAAAACATTCAAACCAGAAATACGTCATACATACAATATAACACGAAATATGCCCAGTTAGTCAATATTATCTGAAAACATTAATTCTTTCCTTTGAATTTTAACCATCGACCCAAGATTTTGCTTCTGAGTCTACCGTCCAATCGTATCCAGTTTCGTAAAAATAGCGCATAATATAATTTATAAACGAATTGTTTTCTGGTTTTCCATTTTTATGGACTAAGAGACTTTGTATTTTCAATTACCATTATAATTTTTTTGTTACACCCTCATTCAAATTGTATTTATTAAAGTATACGTGCATTTCTATTCAGTAAATCGAAAAATTCACTTTATTTGTTACTTTTTTTAACTTTACGTTAGAATAGTACTGTACTTTATGATATTGTATTAAAAATTTTAGAAATTCAATAATTCTGTTTAGAATCACTCGGAGTGGATTCTTTAAAGGAGTGTAGAGTTAGTCTAAATCAAATTACGTTTTGTTTCTTACTCTAGGGTATCATACATTTTGAACGCCACATAGTAATTTTCTCCTTCCAGATTTTCAAACAAATCAACAAATTTTACTTGATACATTGAATTTTTGGGACTGAAGTTTTATAATGTTTCATAAATACTCTCACAAATGTAATAGCTGAAACAATTAGGAAACTAAGCACCCCACCGTCCTCTAGGAGAGGAAATTAAACATGATTTCTTCAACAACTAATCCGATCCATTGCTTTGCTAACAACAGCACTCTTCATTGTAGTTCATCTCAGTCTTCTCATAATGGTGATCTACCTTCTGTGTCTCAAGACAAAGCTGAAATGGCAAATTCAATCAACAAAGACATTCAATGTATTCTCCAATGGGGACGTTATAATCTAGTTAAATTTAATGTTAACAAAACTCAGCAGTGTTGCCTTGTGTCCGCCAAAATATCGATCATTTCCTGTTGTAGGTATGAATGGCTCAGATCTTAAGTTTTGAAACCCCATTACTCTGTTGGGAATGACAGTAACTTCAAATATATCATGGGTTGACCATATACTATCAGCTACTAAAACAGTTGCTCGTAAAATAGGCTTTTTGTACAGATCTAAGCCGTACTTTGCTTCCGACAACTCTTTCTGCTGTATAAGGCCCAAATTCGATATCATCTAGCATACAATTATCACTTCTTTGGTGCCCCCAATACTGTCTAGATATCGTTGATCGTATTCAAAAAGAGCAATTATGCTTATAAATGACCCATCCTTAACCTTTGACATACAGTGTCTTGAACATAGAAGAATCGTTTCAGTTCTTTTTTTGTGTTATCGGTATTACAATGGCTATTGCTCTGTTGAATTACATTATTTGATACCACCTCAGGCTGCCATTGCTAGAAATACTGGTTGGCTCAAACACATCACCAGTATGCAGTACAAATCCCACTTGTCGTACCAAATGGGTGCAATTCACATTTCTACACTGCTTCTAACTTTGGAATGATCTCTAGTTACTGGTTTCCTCTCACTTATGATATGATAAAATTTAAGGTAGCTGTTCATAGGCATCTCTTGGCAATTCAATGTCCCTCTATCCATCCTCCTAAGGGTTTCCTGAGAGCTTTAGCACGATAGACCAAATTTAGCCTGTTCGGGTTCACAATTATTAAAGAAAAAGGGTAACATTTCCTTGTTTTTTCTCTTTGACCTATTATCACAATGTAGAGTACTAATTAACACATTATTAAATTATATTTACCGAAATGGTGCACAAGTTGTTATAAATAAGTTGTAAGGAAATCGTATAGGAAACAAACGTAAAGAAATTCGTAACGCCATTTTGAGCCTAAAACATTTTTTCACTTTGTTTTTATTGTCCTTGTGTTATAATGGACGAAGGGGCAGCCGCAACCCTCTGTCCTACGTAGATCTCACGATTTTTTTTAAATATCATTTTATAATTAGCCATTGGGATACTCAGTATAGACTTTAGGTTAACAAATTGGAAAACTAAATTTGTACTAAAAATGGTGATCTCTAGATGTAACTATGAATTTAGTCAGGAAAAATTACAAATGGACTAGTGAAGTAAGAATTAATTATTTATCGTCAGTCAACATGGGCTTTTTTTTTTGATAAACCTAGAGACATTCGTATGAAACTATGCCTTTTGTATACGTATACACCTTTTCCCAGAAAAACTGTAAAATGAATTTTATTTGGTTAGAACCTGATATTTTTCAAACAAATAGATATAAGAATACAATATCGTAGTTAATCATTCGTCAACATTTGTTTCTAATTATTGTTTAATAATTTTATTCTAATATGATTATCATTTCTGGATATCACATTTGCAAAGTTGCAATTTATTATTTATTTATAATTTATTTTAATAGAAATACAGCAATACGATAGTATAGACCCATACTTAAAATACAACTACTGGAAATATGTAAAAAAAATATTTATCCAAAGTAATCAAATATGGACAAGAACCTTGAGTTACAGAAATACGTGATGACGCAGATGTATAAAATTATAACAACCATAAAGAGAAATTCAATTGTCTCATAGAGTGTCCATCCATCAAAGTTAAAATAAGCCATAAATGGGTCGGAAAAGGAGACTTGCACTAAGTATTATAAAATAACAAATATGTCCCTGATTAGAATATTCACTGTGTTCTGGAACGGGAACAGGATAATGCATCATTTCCAAAAACGCAAAACTATAACCACATAAAATTAAAACAAAACTGAGTCACTATGCATCTGTCTTAAAAGATAAAAGTAACTAATGTTAATTTTTTGACATTGTGGAACCAACTAATATTATTAATTTCCAATAATGTACTGAATAGGCTAAACCCAAAAAGGTAGGTTTCCACTTTCCATTTATTACTTTATACGGAGACTGCGCATAATTGTAAAAACTAACCAATAAATATCTGCTGAGTCAAATAACAATACCAAACTTACTTTCAAAAGGTCCTGAATCACATTGGAATTTTTTTTTTTTTATTTACTTACCTAATACTGTTTCAAAATATCTTTATGGGAACGAAATATACAGTTTTTAAAGCTCATCAAAAATCGTTCGAAATTAGTTTTCAACTTTTAATATTTTTTATAATATTTTAAATCATTACTGGACTAATTTAAACGTGTAATTTATACCAAAGATTAACACCATTACAAGAAAAATAGTTTCCAGTTTTACTTAAATAATAATTAAATCGCAATGATTTATGCTAAATGAAAATATTTTATTGCTTTTATTAATGAATTTATTTTAATTCCATTCTAGCAATATTTCATATTTGCTTACTCTATGTATTCCGATCGACAGTTGTAATGATTTTCGATTAAAACTGAAGATATAGAAGGAAAAGGTTTACAGCCTCAATTTAACGGTTCTTTTTAATTCTCTTTATTTCTGTTGCTCAATATAGCCAATTTGTAGTTTAGGTGTAATAATCATACGAACATCGTGTATTACATAATGGTTATATAAATTGCTCCATTTTGGACCCAATTATTTTGCTAAATGCATCAGATAATGGATTTAGTTAAACAATTATTTGCTTGAGCGGAAGGAAGTCAGCTAGTTTTAATGACGGAATATACTTATTTAAATAAAACTTATTCAATACACTGCCAAGGTTTCAAAATTGTTGAGAATATTCGAGATTGTGATCTTTGAGAACCATGCCGAAAACGAGAATAATATATTAAGCATTAAGAACGGCAAGGGTTGTTCACTAGTCGAAGCCAGTTAAACCCATAAGATTTAACACACCATTTTTCGTACCATGTTTTTATTCCTTTAAGATAGAGTAGTTATGTTTTGCATAGATAAAAATGGAACGAAACATTTTTTTTACTTGTGGTCTAGAACGGTAAGTGATCACAGACCCGCCATGTTTGCTTAACAATCTAAATGTATAATCTATACGACTGATTGGAAGAAAAGATAATATCCCACCCTGATTAGAGTTAGCCATCAAAATTTTAATTTTCAGAATTGAAGTTTACCACTTAAGTTAAACATAAACCCGCAAAGCTAGCTAAAAGTTTAAATTAAAATAAATGCTCGTTATTATTCAGTAAAACTTTAGGTAAATCAGTGATATTTAAACGCAACTGTTTAAAATTTATAAAGTATAAAATAAATTTATCAACGTTCCATAATAATTCAGTGTGATAAAAATTAGCAACCTAATTAAGGTATACCCTGCCGTGAACAAAATAAACCTGAACTTGGAGAACACATAATAAATACACAATTAGTTAGAGTCAAGAACTTGCGAAAGGTTATTATAAATATTTTCACTATAAATTTCCGTTTGTTGGATTTCTTTGAGGGCTATTTTCAACCCCTTAATGGAATTTTCAGCACCTAACGGTATTTTCACCCCTAATTAGGATACTTTTGGTTGTATTGTTTTTACCAGTTCATCAGTTGGCAAATGCGCGCCTAGGGAGCCGGGTGGGAGTGGTCACGTGATCCGGTGGGGAAGGAGAGAGACAAAGTCCAATTATTCTAATTATGAATCATAATCAAACTCCCGCCATGTTGTTCTTAATTATGACGTCACAATTGAAAATAAAATGACTGCGGGGTTTGACCAAGCACCGCGGCCACTTTATCTTGAGGAATAATCAATGCCTCCATCTTTTGTTTTAATTATGACGTCATAAATTAAAGATAGGTATGGCTTCCCCCTGCTCTCGGGGCTTCGTCACCTTGTCGTAATCGGAACTTGTTCGTGGGCCTTCGCCCATTGTCGCAAAACCCTTGGGCGAATTTTAAATGTGTCTAGTAAGTAGGGCTCTAATGCTAACTTGAAAGATAAGTAGGGTTTCACAGCTTGTTCTGGGCATCGTCGCATGGAGCCTTTGGCGGAGAATTAAAATTTTATTTATCTCTGCATTGTGCTTGGTTATGGCGGGGAAATTAATTTATTATAATAATGGGCCCTAGTTCTAAATTCTAAGGCAGCTGTAAGTCTTCGAACTTGCCTTCGGATATTAGAACCCTTTGGTGGTCCCATTGAACCAAATTTGAATTTGTGGTGCTAAATTTGAACTTGTATTATGATAAGGGCCTGAACGTTCACTTATAAGACAGGGGGCTTTCCAAATTCCCTCGTGCGTGTGTTGGTGCACGTGTACGTGTGAACGTGTGTACCAGGTGTGTACCTGTAGTGTGTACGGTGTACGTGTACGTGTGTACGTGTTACGGGGTACGTGTGTACGTGTGTACGTGTGTTGTGTACGGTGTACGGAGTGTACGGTGTGTACGTGTGTACGTGTTGTGTGTAGTGTGTATGTGTACGTGTACGTGTACGTGTGTAGGGTACGTGTGCACGAGTGTACGTGTACGGTGTAACGTGTACGTTTGCTCGTATGTACTTGTGTACGGTGTACGTGTTTACGTATGTACGTGTACGTAAACATGTGTACGGTACGGTGTACTAATGGTGTACGTGTGTACGGTACCTGTGTACATGTTTACGTTTGTGCGTGTACGTGTGTACGTGTACGTGTGTACGTGTACGGTGTGTACGTGTGTACGTGTATGTGTACGTGTAGTGTACGTGTGTACGGTGTACGTGTGTACGTGTAGTACGTGTACGTGTGTACGTGTGTGTGTGTATGTGTACGTGTACGTGTACGGTACGGGTGTACGTTGTGTACGGGTGTACGTGTGCACGAGTGGTGTACGTGTAACGGGTACGTTTTTCGTATGTACTTTTGTGTACGTGTTTACGTATGTACGGGTGTACGTGTAAACATGTACGTCTGTACGTGTGTACTAATGGGTGTACGTGTACGGTACCTTTGTGTTTACGTTTGTGCGTGTATTGAAGTGTACGTGTGTACGGTGTACGGTGTACGTGTGTACGTGTGTTGGTGTACGTGTACGTGTGTACGTGTACGGTGTGTGTGTACGTGTACGTGCGTGTGTACGTGTGTATGTGTACGGGTACGGTGTACGGGTACGTGTGTACGTGTCGGTGTACGGTACGTTGAGTCACGTGTTACGTGGCGGTGTCGGAGTGTGTGTGTGTTTTGTTGTACTTGTGTGTGTGTACGTGTGTACGTGTTTAGATGTAGTGTGTACGTGTAAACATGTACGTCTGTTGGTGTACTAATGTAAGGGTGTACGTGTACGTGTGCACCTGTACGTGTGTACGTTTGTACGTGTGTGTATGTGTACGTTAGTATGTACTGTGTACGTGTGCGTGTACATGTTTACGTGTGTAGTGTGTACGTGTGTGTGTTATGTGTGTGTACGGTGTACGTGTGACGGTGTACGTGAACGTGTGTACGTGTGTACGTTGGGTGTGGTGTATCCGTGTGAGCCGGTATTCGTGTGTAGGTGCGGGTGAGATTGTGGGTGTGTGCATGTTTGCAGGTGTGGTTGTGGTTTGGCGGTGCGTTTATGTGCGAGTGGAGTGCTTTTCTGTGTGTATTTTTGGTGTGCACCAGTGTATGTGTGTGTACATGTGTGTGTGCACGTGAGTAAGCGTGTGGGATATTTTTCGTGTGTTGGGGGGTGTGTTGCGTGTGTCGTAGTGTCTATTGGAGGGGAAGGTTTCCCGTCCCACTTTTAGCTGATCGGTTGTGGCAACCACCCTATGGCTTCTGATTGGTACTTAACTCCACCACTCAGCGGCTGTGCCTCGTTGAGGGCTAATTCTCTGCATTCTGATTGGTTATGGCGCGGAAATTTGAAAAGGTGTTTTAGTTAAACATGTTCTTGTAAGACACGGTAGGAACTATCATTTCCTCGGGAAGTTTGAAATTGTTTTTAATAATGAAGAGGTTCTTATAAGAAAGCATATGAACAACCATGGCCTTCAAAACTTGTTCTTGGGCCTTCTTGTCGAGGCCCCTAGTTGATAATGGTATGGGCCCTAAATAAGTGCAGAAACTAGCTCAGGTCCTTCACCCCTGTTGTGGCACTTGTTGCAATTGTTGTGTTCTAACTAATCATTGTATCGCACCCGCCATAAAAAATTGTATTCTTAAGGTGGTAGCCTTGTAAGAAATGTATCAGGTCTCCCCTGTTTTAGATAGAATTTATATTTAGGCCATCTGGTCGTACAGACTAATGAACATTTTTTTAAAAGTTGATCATGCACACCTCTCTCTCTCTCTCTCTCTCTCTCTCTTTTATTCGTTTCTGCTCTGTCTTTCGGCTCTTTTCACACATAAACAAATCAATTAATTAATTAATCAATCAACCTCAAACAAATCGCTCGATCAAATCAATCAGATCAATTCTCATGGATCACAATCTGAAGAAGATGATTATTCTACCCATTGGATTTTATACGACCCTGTAAGTGCCAGATGTCACGCAAAACGACACATTAACGCAGGGCAACGGCATGTATAAGGTATTAAAACCAAAGTGACCGACCACGACAAATGGCAGCAGTAGAATCAGGTTCTTCAAAGATATCTACACTTTTCTAATCAGTTACCAGCCCGCTAGTATAACAATCAGCGGTGATGAAGATGATATTAGGGATTCGCCGAAACGCAAAGGTCTGACAGATGACGAGATAGTATCAACACTGCCTGTTTCATACAGGAAGAAAGGTGAGGCTTTTTGCGTATACTGAATGCGGGCGGTGATGTTTTTGGGAAAAAGGGTACTGTCACAATAAAAGGTAAGATCATCCTCATTCTGACATCGATCTGGTTCACGGAAAACAGCGAACAACTACAAACCCACACGGCTGGCGACAGTTTGCGATGTACATTAAAGAAATAAATATACCCAAGAGTTTATCGGAAATACTCGAAGACGCGATGTTACCGTATCACCTAACATTGAACCGAGCCTCATAACGATCCGATAGTGAAACGAGGGAAACCCCGAAGATCCTTTCAAAGAAGAAGACTTTACTAGATTGGGATACATGGAGAACGTAACGTAACATGGATGCTGTTTATGATCCGGAGCATCCTGCCGGGTTTGGGGTATAACACCTTTAGTTAATGCCGTAAAGGGGTAGATATGGTGAAGTGAAAACGGCTGCAGGCTCAGGAGGCTTACGTTCATAAACCTATCAGAAAAAAATTCCCGAAATAAATATATTCTGAGCAACACTTACGAGCTGTGGCAAGCGGATCTTTTCGATGTGCGATCTTTAAGTAAACACAACAGTGGATGCTACTACAATAACGGTTATTGATGTGTTTAGCAAGGGGCCGGGGAGCTCTTAAAACAAAGACAGCATCTGTAATTGAAGATTCACCGATATTTTTAAGGAGAGTGGTAATAACAAATCTACAGACGGATAAAGGCAAGAAGTTTGTGGCGGTCAGTGTACAAAACTTTTTCAAGAAACAAAAATAATTTCTATGTAACAAATAACCCTGATGGAAAAGCATCTGTAGTTGAAAGATTTAATAAAACATTGAAGACAAAGATGTGGCGTTATTCTACCTATAAAAAATTTTACAGGTATATTGATTGACTGTTTACAATAGCCCTCATTCAAGTTAAAGATGGCCCTAGGCTGTAAACGAAAAACATTTTTGAAGTGTGGAAGGACCTGTTGCGAAAGGCTTAGGCATGTCACGTCATCCTAATATAAATTCTAGGAACATTTTAGAATCGCCAGAACTAAGTACACCTTTGAGAAGGGATAAAACGAACTGAAGAGAGGAAGTTTTACAATTAGTGCAGTAATAAAAGAAGACCTTCAGTTTATCGCATAAGCGTTATTAATAACGATCCTGTTGCGGAAGGAGTTGCAAGTTGTTACGGTTGATAAAGACTCTATTCAAAGTAGATAAGATTTCAGCTGAGAATGGCCGGGAGGATATAAACAATACCTGTCAAGTGGCGTGGATACGGACAAATTTAAAGCTGGATTTAGCCCAGCTGAGAGATATATAAAATGGAGTTTTACTTACTTATTAAGTAATAGTTTGACGTATTTCACGACAATGTGATGTCAAGTTTCATTACACAACTGTCAAAGCAGGTTCATGGGTTGTAGGCATTTGGGAAATTCAGTACCCTTGTTCTTTTGCCGCTGTAAGTGACAGACAATTTAATTTATTATAGAACTGATCCACCCCAGGAGAAGAGGATTGTTAGAGACGAATTAAAAAGGCTGCATCACATTTCCAACACGACTACGAGAAAGCCATTTATACCGAGGACGTATGGTAGGTTACGTTTTGCCTCGGGAAAATATGCCAACATAGAAGAAATTGCCAGTGAGCTACATAACCACGAGCCAATAAGTAAATTGAGAACAATCGAATACCATAATTCTAAGCGCGTCACTACGAAATTAAAACCTCCCTCTCGCTATTCGGATTCTCACAATGTTTAGCCTTATAGCTGGGTTATCGGGTATCAAAACATAGCAAGGAATCAATACCCCTCACCCCGCTAGTATATGGATTGGATTACCAACGCAAATTTTTGTTTATTGCGACATCGTTGAACCGAAAATTGTGGGGATGTTTTATCTCCGCTTATACGTATAACAGACATTACACCTTTGTCACAATGATACAGCTGGGCAGATGAATACACTGGGAAACGTAAATAACGGTTTCTCGAAACCTTACTTGCAGCGACCAGCAAACAAACAGAAATGCTTGGTCACCTGCACTCGGATTTATTTAATGGGTTTTCTAAGCGGTGTTGAGTTAAAGGCTAAATTTGTACGATCAAGAGATACCTTTAGTCTAATGGCGGCTCACGCTTCAACTTACAGGACGAGAATTATGGGCGCTAGTTTACTGGTGAGACGTATTCGAATCAATTCCACCATTTTAATTGCACACGATAAACCTTTAGAAACAGCTGCAGCAAAATATCTTGTTACAAGGGCCGACGTAAAAGTGTTAACTATATCTACAGGTATACAGCGAAAATCATTGCATAATATCTTCCTGAGTCAGTTACCTAAACGATGTATTGTAGGTTTTGTCGCAAATAAAGCCTCAACGGTGATTACCCCTCAAATCCATTCAATTTTCATCACAGCAATATTAGTTACATGTAGTTATATATTGGGCCAACAGATTCCTTCGAAGGCCTTACAACCAGACTTTACAGCTGATGGTTTATATGTAACGGCATATCACACCTTATTACGGGTATTCATTTTTTTAATGAGGGCAACGATATATCGAGAAGCGATTACCCCAACGGCTACTGTTTAATGGCCTTCGACCTAACCCCTGACTTGTCTGAAAATGCTAGCACACACTGGAATTTAGTTAGATATTGTTACATTCGTTACTTTTGCTGTACGATTAAGTAATTTTTGAGATCTATTAAAATTAATGAATTACTCGTATTTCTTTGAACTTTCTATTTTTCTAAAATAATGACATTTCTAAGCTCATCTCTGTAGTTTCTTGAATATATTACGCTTCACAATTAAAAACATTTCTGTAGTGGTTGGGTAAACTTTTGATGGTCACTTATAAGTTATATTTCAACTTCATGTGTTGGGTGTCACTGTTTATATCGGTTTGACATCCGGATATTTGATTGTCAATTTCACTTCCTGTCTGTTTGTTGACGAAAGAAAAGCCATTTTTTTTTCCTGAAAGAAAATGTAAACTTCTGGACTTTATTTAGCCCATCGATGGTTATCGGTTTTATAACATTTTTCTAAATTTTGTGGAATCCTATAATTAGTGGGTTATATATATATATATATATATATATATATATATATATATATATATATATATATAAAATACAAAGCAGGTGAGATTTTGTCACGCTTGGTTTTTTGTTTTTCTACCACGTTTTACTTTCAGACAATCGATCTGGTTCGATTGAAGAACTAAATCCATTAAGAAAATCATTAAAGCAATTAGCTAAAGGGGTTAGACTTAACCTCACAAATTTCTCTGTAACCACGAAGTTGTTTTAACACTTTAGATTCCTGGTAAGAATGTAACAACCACTTTAACGGTTGCTAGCTTTATTTTATTTTAGGGAAATTATTATTTAACTGTTCGAGACAGTTATCAGCGGTTCTCGTACTCGTACTTGACTGAATCCATTTCTGAACGTTACCATTAATATTTTCTGATTCTCTACCTCATTGAAGGTAAGATTGATATTCATGCTTTCATTTAGCTGTATGTATTTAATTTTAGAGGTACTTTTGTTATATAATATACTTTTCGTACACCATCTAAATATACTTGTATGCTATGTAAATATGGATATAGGTACGCTGTAGTACATTTGTATATAATTCGTACATTGTTGTACATACTGGCATTTGGCTGATGAAGTGTGTTACTTATTACATAATTAGCAAGAGATTTGACTTCAAGGGTGAAACCTGTGAAATATTTGAAATTATAACTTTCCGAAGGATGGGATATGAAAGATAAGTTATAAACCATTCATATTCGTTGTCTTCGGATACCTTAATGCTTTGATTAATTGTGACCAATCCTGTAAGTTGTGTAGACCTATGTACATGTTTGTGATAAAACTTTAAGTGTTAGCACAAATTTTTTCGCTTTTACATGAAATTGCTTTGGGTAAAATTTTGAGTTTAAAATTACCATGCCTATTTGTAATCTATGTATTTAAACACTGTTTTGTAAGAAACTGTGTAACTGGATGCATTCAGCTCAACAGATTCTAGTTAAGATTTTATAAACCACCTGATCATTCCTGTTATATTTGTTTACTGCAAGTTATTCATAGCAATTGTATTATTACTATAACCTTTTATTCAATGTGCCATTACAACTTGGGGAATGCTTAAATTACCGTTTACTGTATTTTATTAAAGACTATAAACCTATGTTTTAGCATAACTTAGCCTTGAAATTCTGTATATTACTTTGCCATTTTTGGATGTAAATTTAACTTGATTTCATTATCTAAATTCTAGTATTAGACTTTTGGGTGGTTTGTTTGTGATTTAAAGCACAAAATTTTAGTTTTTTTGGGAACGAGTGTCACAATTGAAAATTAAAAGAAATTTCCCTTTTTTTTAATTTTTCCTTGGATTTTGGTTTTTGGCAAAAAGGGGAAAAAAGAACCAAAAATTTTAAAATCCCAAAAAAGATTAAAAACCAAGAAATTTAAAAGTTTTTGGGGCCCTTTTGTTTAAAAGAAAAAAAAATTTGAAATCTTGGAAAAAAAAAATTTAAAATTTTGGGAAAAAAACCTAAAAAAAAACCAGGAAACGAAAAATTAAAAGAAAATTAAAAATAAAAATGAAAAATTAATACACAATTTTTTAAAATTTAAAACAATTTTATAAAAAAAAAAAATTTTTTAAAAAAAAATTTTTTTTAGAAAAATTTTAAAAATAAAAGAAAATTCGTTTAAAAAAATTCAAAAAACTTTCCCAAATTTTAAAATAAATTAAAAAAAGTTGAAAAATTAAAAGGACCTAAAAAAACAAAAAAATTTTTAAAATTTTAATTTTTTAAAATAAAATTTTTTTTTTTAAAATAAATTTTTAAAAAAATTTTTTTTTTAAAAAAAAAAAATTTTTAAAAACCTTTTAAAGAAATTTATAAAATTTAAAAATTTGAAAATTGAAAATTTTTTATTAAAAATTTTAAATTTTTAAAAAAAAAATAAATTTTAAATAATATTTAAAAATTTAAAATTTATAAAATTAAAATTTTGGGGTGGGAAAGTTTCCTTTTATTTTTTTTTAATTAACCCTAATTTGTAATTTTTTTAAAAATTTTTTTCCTTTTAATATTTTCTTTTTTTCCTTTTACCCTTTTCCCAAATCTCTTTTTTTTTCCCAAACTTTTTTTTTAAATAATTTGTTAAATTTTTTTTTTTTTCTTTTTTCCCCCTTTTTCCAAATTTTTTTTTTTAATTTTCCCTTTTTTCCCTTTCCCTTTTTATTTTTTTTTTTTTTTTAAATTTTTTTTATTTTTTATTTTTTTTTTATTTTTTTTTTTTTCCCCCTTTTTTTTTTTCCCATTTTTTTCCCCTTTTTTCAAATATTTTAAATTTAAAACTTCCTTTTTTTTCTTTTTACTTTTTTTTAAAACCTTTTTTTTAAACAAAATTAAATTTTTTCTTTTTAAAATTTTTGGGTTTTTAAATCGATCCTCAGCCACAAGAATGTGTTTGTTGAGCTTTCTAATCAGCTGCCGAGACATGCACATAGACCTTGTGCAATTATTTAAACACGGATCCGCAAACAAACCAGGTCAGCATTGGATTACCGACGAGAGAATGGTACAATTATTTTGATTTTCCCAGGGTTACTATAATGTTGCAAAATTTAAAGTATTTTCTAATGTTTGTTTATTTTACAACATGTAAAAAATATATTGACAATAATACAACCCTGTCCCTAGTTACCTACTAAGATACAGAATAATACGATCACTAAGTCTACTCTACCTACTAGAATATATAACAGATTTCATAACTTAAAAGCTAAATCTGTCAATGGATTTTCTAGTTCTCCTACTCCTTCTTAGCTCCGTCACTGCTGTATTTTCACTCTGTTCTTCCCTTACATTTTGATTATGATCTTTTTCCTCCTTATCATTTCTTTCTGTATCCTGTCTAGTTTTGTATTATCTTTCCTTTTGAGTCGTTACTGTCACATGATTTCGTTGAATCTTTCTCCAAATTTATTCTTCTGATTCTTGTATAGTGTTAAAGGTACCTTATCTTGACTTATATATTTGGTAATGTAACTTCAGTTCTGGCAATTTGTCCACATGTCTTCTAACTTTTGTTCCTTCTGTGTCAATCCAGTAATGTAGTTTACCTCCTTCTCTATTATTTTTCCAAATTTCCACATACCAGTTCTATCATAATTTCGAAAACGTACTGTATCACCTACATTAAATGTCTTTTTTTATAAGATTCTTGAAAATTATGTTCTTTTTGACGGTAATCTAATTAAATCGATTTTTGTTCGAATATCTCTTTTAAATGTAATTGTGCCGGTGAAACTCCTGTTGTTAAATTTTTGTTTTACGATAGTGTAATAAAAATTTTGTAAATGAAATTCAATATCAAAATTTCCTTTTCTATAATTAATTTTTTATTGCATTCTTCATTGATTGAACGTATCTTTCAGCCTGCCCGTTAGTAGCTGGGTGTAGTGCCAAAATTTATGTAAAATACCATTACTTTTGTGAAAACCTGGAATTTTGTGAAATAAAAGTATGTCCATTATCTGTTACTAATGTGACTGGAATACCAAAACGAGCAAAAGTACTTGTAAGGTAACGAATTGTTACTGATGCCGTCATGGATGGTATGATAAATATTTCTAGCCATTTTGAATAAGCATCGACTAAAATTAAGAAATACTTATTTGCAAAAGGACCTGCAAAATCTAAATGTAATCTTTGCGAAGGGCCATCTGGAGCTTCTCATTTATGGCAAGTACTTTTGATTTCATTATTTTGTATCATTTGACAAGGTAAACAGCTTTTTACTACATGTTCAATATCATTATCAATGCCGGGTCACGAAGCATACGATCTCACTAAAGTTTTCATTTTAACTATACCTATATGTGCTTCATGCAATTCATTTAAAATTTTAATTCTAAGACAAGAAGGAATAATAATTCTAGTTCCTTCAAAAATTACCCCTTCTGTTAAAGAAAATTCGTTGTCTTTACCAATGAAACCAAAAGTTGTAATTTTTTTCCGACTTTAAATTATCGTATACTTTTTAACATAGTATCTTTTGTAGTTTCTTCTACAATATTTTTATGTGAAACTGGTAGCATTAAAATTTGTTGTAATTGATACATTGTAACATCGTCAAATTCGAACGAAGAAGAATCGTTTTTAATATTAATCTAGAAAGCGAGTCGGCGTTACCATGTTTTTCTGTCTACGTCGTAATCTAACCCTTGCAAAAATTGTGCATAATGTAATAGCCTAGTGGCTGTTATATTTGGTAAATTTTTATTCGGACTAAAAATACTAACTAACGGCTTATGATTCGTAATCAATTTAAATTTACGTCCGTATAAGTATTGAAAAAACTTACGACATCCCCAATAAATTGATGTTGCCTCTTTATCTATTTGACTGTAATTTTTTTCAGATTTGCTTAATGTTCTCGAGGCATATGCGATTGGTCTTTCTAAACCATCATACACATTATATGTGAAATCACAGCTCCTAAAGCATATGAACTCGAGTCCGTAGCTAATATTAACGAACTAAGCAGGGTTATAAGGAACTAATACTTTATCAGATGTAATTTCTTTTTTTATTAAAATGAAACTTTTCTCGCATTGATCATTCCATATGAAAGGAACGTACCTTTGTAAAAGGTTATATAAAGGTTGTAATTTTGTTGCCAAATTTTCCAAAAATCTACCGTATTGATTTACCATACCTAACCAGCTTTTCAATTGAGTCACATTTTCTGGCCTTTCAGATTTCATTATTGCTTCTGTTTTTTCCTTTGTTTTTTCTAATCCACGCGAAGATATTCTGTATCCTAAACAATCTATACCAGATTTGAAAAATTTACATTTTCCTTCCTTAATTTTAAGTCCCACCTCTTGCAGTCTTTTTAAAACTTGTTCTAGTCTATATGTGTGTTCTTCCATAGTGCTTCCTTGTATTTTGATGTCATCTAAAACACACACACCGGGTATATTTGCTAATGTTTTGGATATGTAGCGTTGACACCGAGGGTGCTACTTTTGTTCAAACATCAGTCGATTTACTCTATAATCCCCGTTTGTAGTAGTAATTGCTTGAATTTCTGTACTTTTAGTATCCATAGGCATGTTCAGATATGCTTCTCTAATATCTAACGTTGTAAATAGTTTTCCACCTAACATAGTTTTGGCAAAATATCTTCTAAATTTGGAATGGGAAAATGGTCGTCTTTCAATACTTTATTTATTGTGACCTTATAATGCACAAAGACGAATAGATCCATCTCGTTTACAAATAGGGATAACTGTTCCCCATTCACTGTATTCTATTTTGGATATTATACCTTACTGCTCCAAACGATCAATTTCTTTTTCCACTTTCTCTTGTATGGCATAAGAATTTTTTTGCAGGATAATAAATAGGTTTGTTGTCTTTTAAGTATAATTTGGCCACAATTATTAATTGACCAATACCCTCCTTGAAAACTTCACAATATTTTTGTTTAAGTATCTTACTGTAGAATCCGCTTTTCCGTGTAGCTGATGTATATTTGGATGTAATTTATGGAAAAGTTGTAACCACTCCTTCCAAATATTGGTTTTACTTTACCAGGAAGCATATACAAATTCTATTTCTTTCTTATCCCCATGTGTTACTTCCACAGTTGAATATCCAATTGGGTGAATAATATCCCCAGTATAAGTGCGAAGTGGTAATGACGAAGTACAAATATGTGATGTAGGGCATAATACTTTAAATGCACCATACGACATTGACGACACTGCAGCACCGGTATCGTATTCAAAAGCGACGTCTTGCCCATTAATTTTGACATTTAACATAAATTTCTCAGGTTTTATTAATAATTACGGTAAGCTTGTATTAACCAAATTATTAATATAATAAATGTCACCTTCTGCTCTCTCCTCTGTAGATAAAATTATACTTGTACTTGGATTATTAGCTTCACCTTCCAACTGGTTTTGATTTCTTGTATTTTGCATATTTATTTTAAATTTTGTCCTGCAAACCTTGGCAAGATGACCCAACTTATTACAGAAAGTACATTTTGCTGTAATATATTTACATGATGATGCTAAATGATATTTACCACCACAACGATAACAAATGCGATTTTTAACGATAGGGTTACTGTAAGTATTTGAGTTACGAATATTAATTTTTGTAGGCAGTTTAACTTGATTTTGTTGTGTATTTTCTTCAGAGATTTGTGATGTGAAAATTTCTTTAGCGCCTTTTTGTGCTGATTCACTTGCAAGAATGGTATTTACACAGTCAATAAATGTATTAGGAGCTTTCAGTTGAATAAGTTTTTCTACCCAAGCTGGATTACGTAATCCACTGATAAATTGTTGTCTTAAATGTGTATTAGCTGTAGAGGCTTTGCATGAAACACATATAAACTCACAATTCTTACTGAGGTTTCTTAAATCGGCTACGAAATCTGCACTTCGCCTTTCCTTTGATACGTTTTGAAAAACGATTTTGTTCAGTTGTTACACTTGGTGTGGGGTGCAAGTGTTCTATAATTAATTTAACTATTTGTAAATATGATTTAGAACTTGGCTCTTCGGGGCTTGTTAATTTGTACAATAATTGAAATGTTTTCGTACCCACTGAATGTATAAGCCACTCCTTTTTTTTCCTTCCACTAATTGAGATTCTTCTACCAAATCCTTCATGTTAAAAAAATTCTCCAATATTTTAGTAAAAATTTCGAAAGTCTCATTTTCTTCATTAAATACATCCAATGTAACAGCATCCACAGCTTCATTTTGATTACATGTAACTTTGAGATTTTCCGTTAGCACTTTAATAAATTCTGTAAATTGTTCGGAATTCATTTGATAAGTTCGTTATCCTCGTCGCCACTATAATGTATGCAATAATTCTATAAGTATTTTCTAATGTTTGTTTATTTTACAACACGTAAAAATATATTGACAATACAATACTGTCAACCCCCTGTCTCCTAGTTACCTACTAAGATACAGACTAATACGATCACTAAGTCTACTCTACCCACTAGAATATATAACAGTTACCATTTACGTTTCCTTCAGAAGAATTCTTGATGGTTCCGCTACAACAAAACAATACTGAAGGATTACCATTCGGATGTGTGTGGACTTTATACGATAACGTTTTTGTGTTTTAGAATAAATAATTTACCTATGCTTGATTTTGTAAATGAGTTTTTCACTACATGTTTAGTTATAAATGATGAGATAATCCAGTTACGGTATAATGTTTGCTTTTTAACCATTCTACTCTGATAAATAAAAACGTTTTTAGTACTGTAATTGTTTTAAGTTAGAGTTCTGTAACAAGAGCGAGACGTGTGCATGATCAGCTTCTATTACAGAAAACGTACAATAGTGTATACACCACTAATTGGCCCTACCAACAAATTCAAGTTTCGCAACAAGGGAGCTGGGGCGCAGACCCTGATACAAGTCCTGTCTTAGAAAGTTAGGGCCACCTTATTAGAATGCAAATTTTTTATGACGAGGGCGAAGGCCTACAACTGTAAGATTAGGTTAGAACCCACATACAATTGCACCAAGGGGGCCGCGATAAGGGTCAAGGCCCAAGAGCTAGTTTCTGCACATTACAACCAGGGGCCGCGACAGGGGCCGAAGGCCCGAGAACAAGTTTTGATAGTTCCTGTACTTGTCTTACAAGAACCTCTTTATTGTTAAAAATAATTTCAAATTTTCCGCTCAAGACCAGGTCCCAGTGATAGTTCCTACACCTATTTATTACTAAAAAACATTTTCAAATTTCTCCGCCATAACCAATCAGAATGCAGAGACTTAGCCCTCCTGCCAGAGCACAGCGGCTGAGTGGTGGAGCTAAGGACCAATCAGAAGCCAGAGAGGTGGTTGCACGCACGACCAATCAGCTAAAAGTGGGGCGTGGCCTAACCTTACACCCTCCAATGGAACACTACATGTACGCGCAATTGCCTAACTTCCAAGGGGTATACAGCCAAAAAGGCTCTTAATACTGCCAAATTAGGGGCTCAACATCGCCCAAGGGTTGAAAAAGACCCACAAAAAGAAGCCGACCCCACCCTCAAAATATACGCCTCCCACATGGGCGTTCATAAAAAAGTGGTGGAAAGGTATCCCAGGGGGAGGGGCTTGTGACCTAAAAAAGTGGAGGGGATAGTGCCTGTCTTCTACTCTTGTAATAGTGTGTATAACTTAAAAAAATAACTATTTTCTCCAAAAATCCCCCAAATTGTTAATTAGATAATCATAGAAACAGGAACGATATTTTTGAAGTTAATTTTGAGTCTTAAATCAACTAGGAAATCTAAAATTTTGCAAAATTAACAATTTAGTGACCCATACGGGAATCGTAAAATAAAGTTCTGTGTTTACAAAGTGTGTGCAAATTCAAACGCACAGTTTTGTCAAATTGCTGCAGATGGAGGTCACAGTAAAATTCAAGGATGATATAAGCGGCAAACTTTTTTTTTAATTCAATAAACATTTATATTTTATAAAACTAAAAATCTAAAAAAGTTACTCGCTATTTATTAAATCGACTCAAATAACGAAGGTGGGAAAGCTTTTCGAGTCTGCTGACTCAATTTTTTTTATAATATTGTATATTTGAAATTGTATAATTGTATGGTACCCAGCTTTATTTGTATTAAATTGCATTTACTCTTATATTACCTAAACTGTACATCTAAGTGGGAATGCATTGTTCTCATATATACTAATCATTAACTTGGGCTAGTACAAAACCGTGCTTATTAAAAAAAATTCTATTTAACGTGCACTACAGCCAAACTTGATGCTTAAACCGTGTTTTATAAATAACTTTAGAAATCAAACAATAAAGATTAAACTTTTTAATTAATTATGAAAACAAACCATACTATGTGGAAGTTACTTATTTGAATAGTAAATAGGTCAATTTTAGACCAGCGTATATTTAACTCTGTTCTATAATACTAGTTTAGTACACACTGAAGACGAAAAGCAAAACTATTTAAAATTTATTGCATTTAATGTAGAAGGAAATATTTACTAGATTAGTAGATAAGAATGCGTAATTCTGCTTACAACGAACGTAAAAGAAAATGAAATGGAATGGTGGTCTTAAAATATTATTGTTGGTATTTTATATTGCTCATAATGCATTGAATTACAACGATAAACTACTTTAATGTTACTTCAAATAACTGTTTTAAAATACATCTACACTCTGAATGTAAAATAGTATTTAATAATTAAAAGCGTCAAACCCCCTTGGAGTAATGTGCAAATCAAATTAAACTTGTCTACCAACTATGGATTATTCCTGAAAGTTTCCATTTAAATATCATTATAATTACATAACACATAGGTCTAATGCAAAGTCGTTAAATTTTGACGATGTTTCCTGTGTCTAATCCGTCACTCCACGTTCTAAATGTAAACTCTAGGAAAGCAGCAACTTTCCTTTTTCAATAAACGCAAACTCGGAGAACTTAGCTAAAGTGCCAGTTTACTTTAAAGTTTATTGATACACTAGCTAGTACAAGCATAAAAAATTCATGACATTAATTTTACATACTACACCATTTTCAAGCATTAATACATAATTTCTGAAAGTAGAGCGATATGCATTCATTAAATTTCTTTTATTTCATGTAACAAACAGGTTCTACCATTATTCATTACGAAAAATGCAAACGCGGAAAGTTTTTAGTTTTCGTAAATACGTATGCACAAATCATTCAATTTTATAAAACACCAAAGTTTTCCTATCAAACTTTCGTACAGTTACTGTTTTATTATTCAAAATGATACAATCGGTTTAAACTTTATCGAGATTATTCTAAGAGATGCGCGGATCTATGGATTCCAATATTTATAGTACACTGTTTTTTATGTTTAAGCATCAGTTTTCTTCAGATTAAATTTTTTGTGTGGTGTTGTTACAAATTTGATTGTATAATACAATTTAAAGCTCAATGAAAGTTCAGCTGAAAAAAATTATTAACAATTACAGTTTTTCCATAATTATTATCCACTGCATGAAAATTCACAGATAGCAATGGTACAGAAAAATAATAAATTAATTAACTGGAAACATTATAAATTACCGGGGATAAACACAATTTAATTAAATCGCCAACCAATAATATGAAAAATGTTCTCTCCACAAGTGCCACATGGGTTAGAGAAGATAGTGATGGAGCATTACTAAATAAATTAAATGTTAGAACGCAGATTGCTTGTATTGAATTTTGTATATAAAGCATTGAACGCCTTTGTAAATTTACCCCGAAACTGATATCAACCATGTTTAATAGTAATTGTATACGAAACCAACCTATTGTTACACAAAAGAAAACGTAAGCACTGGCGTAGCTACTGAGTTAGTGAGGGCAGCAACTGCTGCACGGCACCAGTACGATAAGCGCCTATGAACATTTGACGTATCACTTATGCTACCATCGGGAAAACTTCCGGTATATTTACACTAATGCCTCACTAATACGATTAATGATTAATATAGTTGTAGGAGAAAAGCAGCATACAGTATCAGGAATAGAAATTATTTTCAATTTGAATTTATGATTTATTATATTGCAAGAAATATAGTCAGTGCAGATTCAGATGCGCTATGTACTATGTAATTATATTTTTAGGAAGGTAACTAACTGTATTTTTATGTTATTGTTTATTTGGTTGCCTAATAGGGACAAATTATTGTTATTACGTATTGTAGTCAATAGGTTATCCACTGTACATTTGTCATTTGGCTATATACTTTGTAACGACAGGTACTTATGTGTATGTGTACACATTTAATTCAGTTTTTATGTTTATTATGAGTAGTGGTTAGTGCCCCTTTCCTCTTTTATTTTTTATCACAACGTCCTCTAGCCTTCTAAATTCTAACATGTGTTATTTGAGTTAGTACTCACATACAGGCAGGGTGTAGGTACTTAGAGGTTTGATTTGTCGGTACCTATTTCTTGTGGCTATGCCCATGTAATATTTTATTTGCATACAAATTCTCAGGAGCACAATGCTGTTTTTTAATAATTGTGGTCCTGAATATTCTAAGGTCGGCCTATCGTGCTAAAGCACTCAAGAACACTAGAAGAATGAATACGAACACAGGAAATAGGGAATTAAGTTTCTTGGTTGAAATACTTTGTTTTCAAAAACTCTTTATTTCAACATAACTAATACTAACACTTATATTGAATCAAAGTAATTACTTTGATAGCAACAAGTAGACTTATTTACTAACTTAAACTGGGAGCTAACGTGTTACTGTTAACTACATACTGGTACATAATGGTTTCTTAGAAATGTTTGTATAAACAAGCTATTCAATGTATAATGATCCTATTTAGTAAATCTATATATTTCCTCCCTTGCCAACCTCGGAAAATAGGGGGTCTCTATTTTGCGAGTCTGTTAGTGATTTTTATTTAATTTCATATTTATTTTTTCGTTTTGGTCTTATGACCTTAATATAAATTGTAACAAAGCTAAGAATTAACATAATGATAATAATAATTATTGTATTCGTCCAGGTATGTTTATTACCAGGTACGCTTAAATTTGGAATTTGTAAATTTTTTACTAAGTTTTCAATGTGTTTTGTATTAGCGGTGATTGTTTCTTCTCTTCGTCGAAAGTAACGTTGAATTTGGGTAGTTCAAAAACTAAGTCATCGTGAAAGGTATCTTTGGGTTGGTATATTCTTTCGTTGATTTCTAATCGGCAATCTAGTGTAATAATTGAGGGTTGGCAAATTTCATATATTCCGTTTGCTTCGCATGTAGCTTGTATGGTGATTGGTTGAATTGGGATTATTAGCGCTTGGTGTGAGTTAATTTGTTGTACTGTGGTTTCTGTTAAATAAATTGTCTCTTGACAGTTGTTTTTTTCGGTTCTAAGTATGTTGGCTAAAAGTGCTTGATTCTTGTGCAATTAAGATCGTTGACAATAATAAGAACCTTATATTTCTGGGCATTTTTCATTTGAAGTCCAGTGGTTTTCAGTATTGAGTAGTAAAAAAGGTTGTTCCGGAATAATTATTAGGTTCGGTAACAATGAGTACATGAATTTTAAATATTATGCGATTGTTTTTGATGATTACTTGCGTCGAGAATAAATTATAATAGTTCATGGGGTTTCGTAACAAAGGCACTTGTCTTTTTTTTATGTTTCATTTAATTGTAAAACCAATGATTCTTTTTTTAGACATAAAGTTAAGGGATTTGTTAATTTTGCAAAATCCTTTATACATTTTCTATAATATCCTACTAATCCTAAAGATGTTTTGACTGATTTTGGAATGGAAAAATTTTAGGTTAGCAATTATCTTTCTTTGGTTTGGTTTTATACCTTCGGTGGTCATTAAATGGCCTAAAAATTCTACTGATTTACGGAGAAATGCGGATTTGTCTAACTGTACTTTTAGTCTGGCTTCTTGTAATTTTTTGAATACTAGTTTTAAATTATTTGTGTTCTTGTAATGATGTAGAAAATATTATGGTGTCTTCCATATATACTCGTCAAATTTTGTTCCTCAAGTCTTTTAGTACATCGTCTATAATTATTTGAAAGGTTACAGGGGCGTTTTTTAGTCCAAATGGCGTTCGTATGTATTCGTAATGTCCTCCTACGTTAAAGGCGGTTTTAGCTACGGAGTTTGGATGCATTTCAATTTGGTGAAATCCTGATGCTAAATCCAGTGTTCTGAAATATTGCCAGCGTCCAAGTTTGTCTAGAATGTCTAATGTTGGGAAGGGAGTAACGGTCATCAATGGTTTTTTCGTTAACTTTTCTGTAATCTATGACAATTCTCCATTTCTGCTTTCCACTGGCTTCCATCTTCTTGGGTACAATCCATATTGGTGAGCTCCAAGGCGATTGAAATGTTCTGATTATACCTTCCTGTAAAATTTTTTCTATTCGTTTTCCTACCTTTTCTTTGTGTTAAATTTGTTTGTAAAGGTTAGTTGGTTATCAGGGTAGTGGAAGATGCCTTTAAATTTTTTTACGAGTTTTTCAAGGGCAACTTCTTCGTGATTCAGGTGGTCTGTACGTAATTTTTCGAGTAAGATTTCTATATTTTCATTGTCGTAATGATTGGTAAATTGTTCTACGTGGTAATATTAGTACTGTTGTTTGCCGAAGGGGGTTGCATGTAATTGTAAGAGGTTGTTAGTAATCTCAATGATTTTAGTATAGGGTGAGTTATTTATGAATTCTAGAATGGTAGATCCTTTTTTTGTTTCTAAGAGGCTAGCGGGTATTATGACGGTACCATTACATGTGAGTTTCGGTATTGTAATCAATTGATCACGGAGTTTTGTATTGATTCGTTTTAGAATTGAAGATGTCGCAGGTGTTTCGATTCTTTGTGTATTGAAGTCGCTTCTGTATTCTAGGGGTACTTTAATTTTTTGATTGGAAAGTGTTTTATTTTGTAAGTCTAGGTTTAGTTTTAATCGTCTTAAGTTTCTTATTCCTATTATTCCGTCGAAGTAATTGTGAAAGTCAAAAAGGACAAATTCTAGTGAAATATCTGAAGGGTCAAATTCTTTAAAGATTGTTATTCTTGCTTTGAAATGGGCTTGGAAGTATTTTTCTGCAATAAATGGTCTTAGAAGAGGAGGATGACATTCTGTGTCTATTAAAAGTTTAATCGGAGGGTTACTAATTTGTATAAATAGTAGGGAATTAGGGGTTAGATTGTTGAGGTCTATAAGTTTGGTGTAAGGGACTCCATGTCGAGAAAATCCTGATCGTAAGGTCGTTGTTGTCAAAGTTATTGTCGTTATCAATAAAATTATCGGTTTGGTACGCATTTTCGTGTTGATCTGGTGTTTGTAATTGTGTTGGAATTTGGTCCGTTTCGAAATATGGATGTGGTTGATCATTCGTTTCAGTGGTGTATAACTTTTCCGAAATGTATTTTTTTCTTGCCTTGAAGTTAGTTGGATTTTTGTGTTCTGTACGTATTGTGGGATTTCGTGAAGTACTTGGCATTGGTTCCGGTTTGTTTTATGGTCTGAAGAATTTCTTAGGGGCGAAAACGTTAGTTCTGTTTTCGAAAACTTGAGAGTTCGTAGGAAAATATTAATTTATTGTTTGTGGTTGAATGTTTATATGTTGGCTGGGAAAATTGGGTTTATGAAAATTGAAATTAGGTTGGTATTGGAATTATTTTACGTTTGATGTTGGGAATTCTTAATTGTTAAAATATCGTCTAGGTGGTTGTTGGTGTTGTATAGGACATTTACGTGTCTCGGTTTGTTTAATTGTTTGTTTCTGTGGTTGAATAAAGTTTTGTCTGTTCTCATGTCGTATGTTGTTTATACGCTGTTCGCTATAAAAATATCGTGTTACTACCTCACTGGCTTTGGTTAGTGATGTGCCTTTACGTATATCTAACAATAATCTTAATTTATCATCTACGTTTGCAAGTAGAACGTCAAGCGCGTTTCCTTCATTTTGTTCTATCAATAATGCTTTACGGTTATTTGAAATAGTAGCTTCTGAAATAATTTTAACTTCTAAACGTGATTTGATTTGTCTAACTATTTTTAAAAAATCTAAAATTTTCTCGTTTCTATTCTTTTGCATACATAAAAATTTGCAAGTTAAGGTTTGTCTGTCGATACGATCACCTTAGTATTGTCTTCAAGCTGTATATATGAAAGGCCGTGTGTTTAAATCTGGGCAACACATTACAAAATCAAAAACTTCATTTCTTAATTTAGAACAATTAGCTTTAAGAGTAAAACCGTTTAAATTATTATCTGCGGTTATACCGTAATTATCATGAAATTTATCGCATCTGCTAAAAAAGATTTCTAACTGACTACATTCTCCTATAAATATTGGCAAAAGGTTTGCAATAGCCTTTACAGCTGTAATTGTAGGAGTATCATTTACTGAAGTATTACTGGCTAAGGACATATTTTCTAATAATATTGACAAATATTCTATGTTATTTACCTTAGACCTATTACAATTTGACATATAGTCAAAACGTTTTGAATAAAAATTTGTATTTAAAATTCACAATTCTTAAATAAGGATGCGGAAAATAGAATGAACTCAACACTTATCTTGATAGTAGTCTACGGAGGACTTTCCTGGTTGCTTGTTTTGTTTGTTGAGAACGATTCAGAGAGCAACGGATTTGGCTTTAATTCTGCTCAATCTCTTCTCGTGGGATTTTGTAGATTCAATTGTGAATAGAACATAAACGGTACATACCAACGGTCACGAACTGAAAAAATGCTTCAATTGTGCCTTTCTATCCTACCGACTGCGCCAATTAAGTTTCTTGGTTGAAATACGTTGTTTTTAAAGGCTATTTATTTCAACATCACAAATACTAACTCGTATATTGAATCAAAGCGATTACTTTGATAGCAACAAGTAGAATATATATATATATATATATATATATATATATATATATTATATATATATATATATATATATATATATATATATATATATATATATTTTTATATATTTTTTTTGTATACTTGAGGTTTCCTTTTATACTTAGAAATATGAATAAAGTTTATTCATGTATGTAAATGCTACATTATTTTACTATTCCATTTAGGTTACATAAGCTATAATATATATATATATATATATATATATATATATATATATATATATATATATATATATATATATAACCTACTACGCTACAGATTTAAATAGGTAGTAATCAAAAAATAGTAGCCAACAATGTAGGGAAAATATTAAATCATTTGTTTAAACAATTTGTAAACAAAATTAATCAACAAATTTGGTGTATATAGATTTGCTTAACCCCAAATACTTAGGAATTAATGAAACTGATAACATAAACAGTATATTTATTAATTTATGGGAATACCCTATTTAGAGATCATTTACAATCTGGCAATGTAACAGTACAGATTAATGATATCTACATGTTTGTAATTTGGCTCCCTAATAAAACATTTAAACTCATACTGTTTATTAATATATCTCACTATCTAAATGGTTAACAAATTTTATAATGAGCACAGGAGCAACTTAGAAAGTATTACTTTTGTATTTGAGTCCATAATCCAAATAGAAATAAGCTTTAAGGCTTGAATAAATGATTTCAAATTAACATAATTAGAGGGGTAAAATATCTTTGTAAATAACATCCTAAACTTAGTCAATAATACAGAAGGTTCAGCAAAAATTGAGGTATATCTGATAATTCAATCAAGTTTTCATCCAGCCACAATTACTTTATATAAAGACACTTTGGTAACACTTACCAAATTCAGATATAATCATAAAAAAACTATTGCTACCTAAATCCCAAAATACTTAGGAATTAATGAAAGTGATAACTTAAAAGGGAATTTATTAATCTATGGTAACACCCTATTTACATATCATTACAATCGAGTAATGTAACAGTACGGATTAACATGTTTGTAATTTGGCTCCCTAATAAAACATTTAAACTCATACCATTTGTTAATATCTTACTATCTAAATGTCTAACAAATTCTGTAATGAGCACAGGCGTAACTTAAAAAGTATTACTTTTGAATTTGAGTACATAATTCAAATAGAAATAAGCTTTAAGGTTTGGATAAATGATTTCAAATTGACATAATCAGAGGGGTAAAATATCTTTGTAAATAACATCCAATTAAATTAGTCAATAATACAGAAGGTTCAGCAAAAATTGAGATATATCTGATAATTCAATCAAGTTTTAATCCAGCCACAATTACTTTATATAGACACTTGGTAACACTTGGCTACGTTTGTAATTTGGCTCCCTAATAAAACATTTAAACTCATACCATTTGTTAATATCTTACTATCTAAATATCTAACAAATTCTGTAATGAGGGCGTAACTGAGAAAGTATTACTTTTGAATTTGAGTACATAATCCAAATAGAAATAAGCTTTGTAGATGAGATATATCTGGTAATGCAATCTAGTTTTCATCCAGCTAGAATTACACTGTATAAAGACACTTTAGTAACACAACAAATTCAGATCTAATCATAAAAGAACTATTGGTACCTAGTTTTAATTACCTGTAAAAGTTAGTAGGGGCACTAAATTCGTACAAACTTAAATAAATCAAATAACCAAAAAAAATTATTAATGAATATATTTAAATTTATAGTGGAACACTGCTTTCTAAAAATAGAAGGCAAGTTACAAGACAGAAAATCTGCTGTCATTGCACAACATTCTTGTTTTGTTTTAAAAAACTATAATATGATAGACATCATTTAAAGATCTAGTAACGTAATAGTACAGATTTATAAAATGGTCCATCTTATAGTGCAAACTTTAATAAATATAAGAAAGTTATAGCCTTTCCCACAATTATTTTAATTAATTGGCGATATCATATAATTAAGAAATGTCAATCTTCTGACCGATTTACAAACAAAACTGATTGGTACTATTTTTCTAACACGATTTAGTTTTCATTCAGCAACAATTACTTTGTATAAATGCACTGTAGGTTAACATCTAACAAATTCAGATCTAACCAAGTAAATTAGTAATGGCACTAAAATTATTCAACAAATCAAATACGGCAGATAACCAAAACGAAAGCTAATGAACATTTTTGTTTTTAAATTATAGTGAAACACTGCTTTTTGAAAAATACAAGACAAGTTCTCAGATGTTGAGATCAACTGCTATATACAGGGTTCTTGCTTCGTTTTAAAAAAATATACGATACATAAAATCAATAAAATTCATTTATTTAAGTACTTGTATTTTACCAAGAAAATGTAGATATTACATATTATTTCACCAATAAACATGTACAAATAAAATGTAAAGGAAATTATAATAAATAAAAACTATTCCATATACACATTTTACATAATTGTTTATATGAAAGTACAAAGTATAAATATGAGCAAGACTTCTCTAATACAAAAAAAAAAACTAAAATAAGTCATGCCTTAAGAGAATTTCTTCAAATAGGAGTTCAGCCAATCCACCTAAAACAAAGAACGTAATTAATATTATGTAAGAGATCGACAAAAATTGGTTAATCAGAACTAAGCCTTAAGGTATTAGTCACGTAGCATGTATAAGTTTAAAAACCTACGTTATAACCAAAATGCATGCATGATAAATGACGAAAAATTAAGATCTATATAAGCTTATACAAAACATGTAAAATTCAATTTAAAATATACCAATATGACACAATAAAGTTGGCAGCTTTGGATGACAAACCTGCTATTGACTCGCTGAAACAATTTTGAAGATGTACAAAAGGTGAAAAGATTCTTAAGAATAAAAATTATGATTGTCAAACGTGCATAAACATACCTTTCAAATATCTAAATCTAGCATTCAAAATGGCGGTTTTGATTCACTTTATAGATCTCTTTCTTAAGTAGGTACATCTTTCTATAGATTGTTGTATTTCAGCCTGTGAAGGTAAGGGCTTCCTTTGATGTACTGTCCAAATTCAGAAAATAAAGATACCTTTTCTTCATCAGTCCATCGTTTCCGTTTCAATACTGAAAAAACAAAGATGTTATTAGAAAAGCTAACAAATGAATAAAATTGAATTTGATAAAATGTTCAAAATTTTTAGAAAACCCACCTTTTCTTTTGGCATTAGGCGTACTGTTGGCAGATTGTCGTTTTTTCACAATTTGATTTTTACACAAACGAATCGCTTCAGGAGATCTATTACTCAAAGCAACATTATTTACTTTTGCAGTCTCCACATCTCTGTATGGTGGTAATTTTTCAGTAGATAAACAACTTTCAAAGGCCTGCATAACAGCATTTTTCTCCTCAGTGCTCCACGATTTCTTTGGACCACAAAACCTAGGTATACCTAAAAATGTACAAATTGATCAAATCAAAAACGAAATTCCACTGTTAATTAAAAAACTATATTTCAAGACCTGCTGTTTTCGCACCAATAATTAAATCGGAACGTAGCAAGTTTATTAGTTTTTAATTGTCTGAGAAAATTGCTTTTTACATAATAACAAATGTAATTTTAGAATTTTAAGGATAAATTTTAATATCTTTATTTTACCAATCCGTGTTGATGTATGGACATCAAAGGCCTACATTCTCTACAGCTGTTGCCAGTTCAGCAGTCCTTGTCATTTGATTTGGTGAAGCTGTATTCACGATAACTTCATTTGGTAATTCCGCACTTGTTACAGATTCATTTTGAAATTCAGTGATTATAGAAGACTCATTACTCAAATCATTCTCAGCATAATTATATGTTGGATCGTTTATCAAATCATCAGAACTGTACTCCATATTGTTTTCTACACCATCATCAACCTCATTTTGAGTACCAGAAACTTTGCCGCTTTCAGGTGTACTATCCAAGTCCATAGGCCATGTTGAAACATCGACAGCATCAATATCAACTGTAATTAACAACAAATAGTTATAAGCATGAATTTCAAATATCTTTATTTATTACCAATCCTTGGTGATGTATTGACATCAGTAAGAATAGAATGATTGTCGGAGGTTTCTTTCAAATAATGCTCTGTTATATTACAACTTTCAATAGCTAAGAAAAAAACTATATATATAAAAGCCAGAAAAGAAAAACAGATTGCATAGCGACAAAAGGTTGTGTAATTCCTTGCATCGAAAAGCTTAGCTTATATAAAAAATTTGCAGAATCTGTAAGAAACATACGAAAATAATATAGAAAACACATTCGACAAGAGCAACTCACCATGAATACATATGATTTTTGCAGGATAAGATTTACCATCAACCCACTTGACTTTAGAGATTTTATTACATGCCCAATTTGCAGGAAGCAAACTTGTGTTGCAAACATAGTGGATATGATCTTGAGTATATATGACTAATGCATACATGTCCAAGTGCTTGATAAATAGAAAATGTATAGCAGATAGTATGAGCAATTATTTCGGATATCAAACTGCAGAAACTGCCACGATTATCTATAATAAAACATAATTAAAAATTTCAGCTAGAACCACTTTTGATAATCTTACTGGGTCACAGAGTGATTTGACTAACTAAAGTGATGTATAGGAGTAACGACAAAAGCAAGTATTTAAACGACGAAAGCAGGTATTGAAACAACGAAAGCAGGTATTGAAACGACGAAAGCAGGTATTGAAACGACGAAAGCTTTGAAAAGAAAGCAGGTAAATTTGAAACAACGAAAAGATATTGAAACAAAAAGGTATTAAAAAATTAAATATATATTTGAAAGCTTTTACATAAATTAAAATGCATTGAGTTGTTATTTACAGCACTAATATTCGCAACGCAAAATCCTAAAAAATAAGCATAAGAAATTCTAAGCAAATTATAAAAAAGTCGATACAGACAGGAATATAAACAGGTGTGAAACTCAAGACCTTAACGTAACAGTTGATGGGTACAGTGTAATGTGAATACAAGCTTACTATTAAAATAATTGATAAGTATATCCATACAGAAGGCAACTTGGGCACTGCTGAAAAGCCACTGCCTCTACTTTAATTGGCACTTCCTTTAGGCACATTTCACATATCACGTGGCAGCAGGAGAACCTATATGTTCGACCCTCTTCTAACTCAAAATGGCACTTCGGACATTTCGCATATTCTTAAAACGAACTTTTATAAATAAACATCCAAATAAATTTTGCACTTTGTACCTGCGTCCTTCGTTTTACACCTAAGGCAAGTTGCCCTATAACATCGCCCTCCGGCTAATTTGCCAGAACATAATGCGTCCCTACGGTCAACGGATAGCGAATCAAAATACGCGTAGGCCAAACGATCAAGTTCTTTATGAACTTTTTGAGAAAAAGGTCGCCGTTGTTCAGTCACTTCCTTCATCTCCTCTTCGTTAAAATGCAACATTCTACATTTATTAAATGCACACCCCACTCTTCTACATGAAATAAAATAATGCCTATAGTGACAAGTTGCCTTCACACAATTACCGAATAAAAATCCTATGCACATAGACATCTGTAAAAAAAACTATAAGTAAATGTTACCTTAGTAAAAAAAACCCACATTTGTGTTTTTAATGAAATACAAAAAAGGAACTAATATGTTAACTAATCCACACCGTACGTCCTACTAGGTTCAACAGTTACGAAAGAATGAAAATAGTAATAACGAACGGGTGGCGACTGGCGGTTAACGCCGACAAGGACAAAGAATTTGCCTATACTCGCTTTGACCGATAAGAAGGGAAGAAATGCACTGACCCGCCAATAAAAAATACAAAGGAGTGTATTACTATGACGTCAACACCGAGTGGAAAATATCAATTACAGGATGTTTTGTACTAGAAGAAATAAATGCGCCTCACTATTAGATTATTATTTTTGTCGAACAATAAAAATGATATCGTGAAGAATTATTATATTGTTTTAATTTTACATGTTTATGAATTTTGGGAAAAATTAATACATAGATAAAGATTGCCATTTATTTTCTCGTAATTAATATTAATACTAAATTTACCCGAAACGTTATTAATTAAATGCAATATTATAAATTCTTCACGATAATTTGTATAGTTTGACATATTTTGCATTTACTATCATCAAGATTATTTTTAGCGGCTCGTACCTACAGACATTTAGGAATTAAATAAGCATTGCACCTCTAATATCGAAACAAAGCATTAATCGTTCAAGAAAATCCAGTAATCTTTCTATACTTGAAAATTAAATGTGTACAAATTTTACGTAGGTACGCTTTTCACTCAGATTTTCTGAAATGCGTATGACGAAAACTTCCGATTACCGTTTCTTCATTTTTATAAAAAGATTACTAGATTTTATTGAAGTACAATATTGAAAAAGAAACAGAAAAATTACTTACTTTATTCCAAATAAATGATCTGGGAGACCTCACGGCACTTTGGGCAGGTATTGTCTAAATGTTGAGAGCACTGCCGACACAACACATGGTTACACTTTTCGTAGCAACACAAGAAGTCCTTTGTTATGGCTTCTAGGCACACCGGGCATTGTGAGTGCTGTACCACTTCGCCTGGCAGACGGTGTTCAAAACGGCACGATTTATCTTGCTTTTCCCTTATAAAGTCTTTGCAGCGTGGATGTACTTGCAAAGTTCGCCGTATTTCATTTTTAAGCGCAAAGTTCGGGACTCCAAACAGCTTCGCTTGCGGGCGACGTGTACATACTTACATTTAGTGCCCTTTTGCACAATCCCCGTTGAAAATCCCAACAATATGTAATGATATTGCACAACTTCTTACCGTCTGCTTCACTACTCATTTTTTTTTATTAGGTACAACAAAAGCGAAAGCGTCTGTATACTACAGATGCTGGACACCAATTACCAAAATTGTTATTTTACGAAATTTTAAAGAGAGGGTAAATCATTTTACCCTTGTGCATTTTACCTAAGGCTGCATAGTAACCACTTTTTTTGTTTATTTACGTTTCCTTTTTGTTTACATTGAATAAACCAAAGCTGAGAATGTGGAAGTTATAATTTTTAGAAAATATAATTTACAAACTATTTATATGTAACATCATCTGCAAATATTTCTTAGAATTCCATGTTTATCTCGTAACGTAAAACATAAATTATTCAGTTACACCAATGCTTTATTAAATTGCACTCAGTTATATTGTAGGTACCCCCTTTTTTTCAAGGACTTATATTTTCTACAGTGTATTTGTTTAGAGTGATAAATTTCAAATTGCCTGAGTGAATATCCATTGCTAGATAAATAGTTTTTTATCCTACCCAAGTACTAATAAATAGTAAACATTCAGGTAAAAGTTTATGGATAGGTAAAAATAACATAAAAGGTTTGTGCATCGCCTAAACTAAAAGGAACATGCGTCACATGTATTTTTGCCACATGATTTTTAAAAAGTTGAAAAGTAGATATATTATTATTTAAGTAGTTTTTAAAAATACTGGTCTTTTTAATTTTATAGCGTCCCATTTCTATACAGGGTGGTCAAAATTTAGGAAAATATGGCCTTTTAATAATTTTAATAAAAGCATGCCATCGAATGAAATAATACAAACTGCATTAGAGTTTTAAACTTTTAAATTTTTTTTTCATGGAACTTTAACATTTTAAAAATTACGTAATATATTACACAGGGTGAGACAAAAACAAAAAAATTCACAAAAATGTTATTTTTACTGTAAATGTAAGGCCACTTAAATTATAAAATAAAATGCAAAAGCCATGTGTTTTCGTGAAATATAAATTTAGCCACTCAAATGAGCTTTTGGATAGGAAAAAATACTAGATATGCTGTAAACTTTGTGGCGGTGTTTTGGGGTAGTAATTACCCAAAAAAAGACCACCCCCGTATCATTGTCTAGCGAAAAGTGAGGGGCGGGGGGCAAAGAGGTCAAAAAAAAAACCTAATTTGCAATTAACTCAAAAACTATCACATTTAGAGGAATAATTTAAGAGGTGAAATTTGGAGAGAATCAAATTTCGTACAAAAAATGTCCTTAATAAAATTTTTGTACGACCGACGGCCGTCGATCTGAATCTTTTGAAGTAATGGCATTTCATGCAAAACGAAAAACACGTGAGCGAGTCGCCCATTTTTCGTCCGTAGTTCGAAAATGGCTACCCGCATCGATAAATATCTACAATAAAAGTTGTATGCAATTTAATTACAATCAATTTACATTTTTTTTGGTCTGTACCATCAATATTGACTGTTATATGAATTTTTAAATCATTTATTATCGTCCGCCGAGTATGATTTTTTCATGAAAAAATCGGTAATAAATAAAAAACGCAAAAATTACATCTTAGAAAAGTGAAAGAAAATTACATTTCGAAACTATTGATGGATTTAAAAACTCATTTTGGAAATATGCATAATGCCAAGAAACTTGAAAATTTGTCATTTTTCCGTGCGTTTTGTCAAAAAAAGGCACTTCTGGTTAGATGGACCCCAAAACTTCACTCTATATTTTTTAAATAGAGTTAAATAAGTTTTAATTGCATTGTTCATTTTCTCTGTGCGATCTTTTGTTTTCGAGATACAAGTCTTTGAAAATTTTTGTAAAAATACAATTTCATACAAAATAAATAATTTATTGAAAAAATACATACGTAAATAAAAATCCGATTTCACCTATTTTCAACAGTTTACATGATGAATGTGATGTTTGATCAAAAGGTTTGATTTCTTAAAAAGAAAAAATCTGTTGAAATGTGGTGATTTTTAAAGAAATTTTAGAAAAGTGACGTTTTTACTTCTTTTTTTGCAAATATCTTCTTTATTATTGAATTTACGACAAAATTGCGTACGACCAAAAATAAAGCTGATAAAATTTACTACAAAACTTATATGTGGATATTGGATTTATAATAAGCCGTTTGACGATATTGACAACTCGTTATTTTCAATTTATAGCAAAGTAAAATTTTTGAGTATTTTAAAAGTTAAAAATATCGCACTTAACAATTTTTAAGCATTTTTTCACGTACTGTGGAAGTGAGAACTATAGCGAATATTTTAGGACGAATAGTACAAGAGAAAATACCCCGGCGTCGAGCGGTAGGGCGTTTATAAATAAAATACAGTGATGATTAAAATTTTCCTTGTACTTAACCCTTTAAAATCTAATTTTTGACACAAATTTGGTCTGCCATATTTTTTTGCTAATTACTACCCCAAAACGCACCTCTTCACGAAGTTACAGCGTATCTAGTATTATTTCCTATCTTTGCCAAAATCCAGGCTCATTTGATTGGGCTCCTTAGGTCGAAAATTTCTACAAATTCTTATACAACACTTATTCACAAGAAAAATACCAACAACAACATATCATGAATGTAGGATCGGAGGAAGTTCCTGAAATTAACAACGAAGAACTTAAAGCAGCCTTGCGTCAAATGAAAAATAGGAAGCCACCAGGGAAAGATCGCATTACCATCGAAATGCTGAAAATGGGCGGCGAACCTTTACTAAAAACAATCCGCACTCTGTTAAACAAGTGTCTTGATGAAGCGAAGATTCCAACTGCTTGGCAATGTCCGGAAGTCATCTTACTAAAAAAGGTGAAAACTATCGCCCCATTAATCTCCTACAAACTCTACAAACTGCTGACCAAGATCGTTACAAACCGCTTAACAACTAAATTGGACTTTTACCAGCCGGTGGAACAGGCGGGCGGGCTTCCGAAGAAACTACGGTGCTAATAATCACCTCCAAACGTCCAGATCCCTCATCGAAAAAGCACAGAATACAACATGCCCATCTATCTTGCATTTATCGACTTCCATAAAGCATTTGATTCCATTGAAATCTCGGCAATCTTAAAAGCATTGGACAACGCCCGAGTAGACACTAGGTATTCAAACCTACTGAAATATATATACGAGAATTCCACCATCAAAAAAAAATTAATGATGAACTAACAACCAATCAAATTAGAGTCAAGAGAGCCGTGCGTCAGGGTGATACTATTTCGCCAAAACTGTTTACTCTCGTCTTAGAGGATATATTCAAAAATCTCCAATGGAGGCGAAATGGATTAAATGTAGATGGAACATACTTCAGCAATCTTCGATTTGCGGACGATATTGTCTTAATTAGTGATGACCTAGAACAACTCAAAGAAATGTTAAACGAGCTCCTCATAACATCAGAACACGTGGGCCTGAAAATGATTATCCAAAAAACGAAAATAATGGGCTCAGCCGAAGAGAGTATCACCGCAGACAACAACAATTTGGAGATAGTCAACGAATACATATATTTGGGACACAAATTCAAGAAAAGAAAATCAAAACGCAGAAATCTCATGCCGGATAAGCGAGAGTTGGGCTGCCTTTGGAAAACTTAGTCATATAATGAAAAACACCGATATACCAACTAACCTAAAGAGAAAGGTTTACGACACTTGTGTGCTTCCAGTTGCAACATATGTCCTAGAGACAATGACATTGAAAAAAAAGCATGGTAAGACTTAGAACTACCCATAGGGCTATGGAGAGGCTATGATCGGCGTCAGTCTCAGAAAAAGAATCAATCACGAAGAGATCAGAAAGAGAACCAAGGTGACAGATATAATCTCAAGGCTACTAAAAATGACATGGAAATGGGCTGGGCTAGGGCCCAGGAGCCAAACCGATGGGATACAAAGATAATCCAATGGAGACCAAGACTTACAACTCGGAACAGGGGAAGACCACAGAAAAGATGAACGGACGATATCAAACAAACAGCGGGTAAAACTGGATTCAAACTGCCAGAGATAGAGACGTATGGAAAAAACTTGAAGAGGCCTTTATTCAACAGTGGATAATATGAGGCTGTGATGATTAGGTTAGCAGATATTTGTTAAGGCTCACCATTTGCCTACGGGTTAGGTTCGGTTGACCCCTTTAGTGGTCTCTGCTCCTATGTCTGATCTAGCCTAGGGTTATTATTGCAAGTAGGTACCATAAAAATAGAATGTTTTAAACACCTCTAAATAATATGAAACATGTGACAAAAAAACAGTTTCAAAAGAAATTCAGTAATTCAGGATTTAGAGCAGTTTAGTGAGGTTCAAGAGCAGTTGTTGAAGTCAAGGTGTTTTCTTAACATTGTAAGTACTATATGCAGCTGCCATACTACAAAGTTTCTTGACAAGTATTACGTTGAGTATACAGAAAAATGCTGCGATCCTATGCTAATAAACAAAACAACAATAAAAAACGGGTCTTAAAGAAATATCACGAAATTTTGCAGAAAAAATTAAATCTTGCAAATTGATAGCCGTCTTTGCGTCATTAGTAAGTACTAACTATAACGTCAGTAATGGTTTTGATCCGAAATAATAGAATTAACAGTCATTTTTTGAATGCTAGGTTACATCGTGCTGTTTAGTTACTCTATGAGCTTTATCTTGAAATATTAAAGTAATCCGAAAACACAGGTATGTAATTATTATTTTCCTTGTTCAGTAGAGCCTTACTTACATTTTTTGTCAATTATTTCTACTTTTATTCAAAAAACAAGCAATATGCTCTAAATTTGAGAAATATATCATATTTGATACAGTGGGCACTCAAAGCAAACATCTGCTTATATACACTAATTTCGTTTTTTGAAATTATTATTCAGATGCCAAGGAAAATTAACAAAAATAGAAAGGGAAAATTCCTGCACGCCATTGTTTCACCCCCCGAAGAAAGTGAGGAGGAATATATGCAAGAATCAGATTCTAATGCTGGGACTGACATCGAATTAGAATCTGATTTTGATTACGACAGCGATAGTTCTAACGATATTCCCCTTGCCCAATTGTATAGAAATAACGCAAATAATAATGCTAACAAGCGTCCTACTTGGACTCCCGTTGCAAAAAATTCACGGAGAGCAACGCCAGATTACCAAGAGGTTGAAGATGAAGACGAGGATGTTTGGGAACTTGTCGCCTATTTTCAAATATTTTTTGATCAAAAAATATTTATAATATTTCGTTATAAAAATAAATAATAAAACACATTGTAGACCAGTCCAATCTATCTGTGCCCAAAGCAATCCAAATAAATCACTGAACCTGACGGTATGTACTTTCGATTTACATCGAACACGTAATTATTGGTCCATGAATTTTTGCCACAGGTGGCTGACATTATGAGTAGAAACCGTTATGAAGAAATCAGGCGATACCTACACTTCAACAATAATTCCAACATGCCCGATAGAAATGAAGACAATTAAGATCGCTTATATAAAATACGTCCCCTTTTTGATAGTCTCGTTTCAAAATGTCAGACTATACCTAAGCAAGGGCAGATGTTTTGCGTAGATGAACAAATTGTACCGTTCAAAGGCAAATCTGCTCTAAAACGTACAACCCAAAAATCCCCATAAATGGGGCTACAACATTTTTGCATTGTGTAATGTATAGGTGCCATAGGAACAATAAAAGTGTGCAAGTTGCCAGGGTTACAGTTCACCAGCGATAAAGAAATGAAAAAAAAGAGCAGAGGATGCTATGAAGAAGTGGAAGCAACAGTTGAAGACATCAAAATCCGTGCAATTATATGGTATGATAATAGGACAGTTAGTTTGGCTACGATTTTCTCTAGTGCAGAGCCTCTTCTTGTAACCGAAAGGTGGGACAGAAAAGAAAAAAAGAAGGTGCCGATACAAAAACCTTTTGCAGTAAATATATATAATCAGTTTATAGGCGGTGTAGATCTTGATGGTCAAATATCCTTTTACCGGACGAATGTGCTTTCTAAGAAGTGTTACGTGGTTTTTTTACCATTTCGTTGATATGATGGTTATCAACGCATGGAACTGGTTACAAAAGAGACTGCAAAAAGTTAAATTAGCAGAAAAGGACATTCAAGACCAGTTGAATTTCAAAACCAATATAGCACAAAGCTTATGCTTGCAAAAATAAATCCAAATAGGAAACGTGGAAGACCATCGAAGAGTAATGGAGGTGATAAAGTAGGAGGAACATGAAAAGAAGAAAAGCGAGGTCCAACAGCACCAATTCCCTCATTCGATATCAGAAGGGATAATATTGCACATTGGCCAACTGTTGAAGACAAAAGACTTCATTGCAAATATCCCTGCTGTAAGCGGCTATCTTTCACGAAATGTACAAAATGTAATGTACATTTATGTTTATAAAGGGAACGAAATTGTTTTGTAGAATTCCACATGTAAATACGTACATATATATATATATCAAATGCCTTATCAAGCATAGCATATTTTACATAACTTCACAATAAACGCTGATATTACTAATTATCCAAAAATCTTGTTTTATTTATATTTCAATGCCCATTGTATCATATATGATACAAAGCATTATCTTTGGATATAATCAATAATTATGAAAAATTTCTATAAAGAACTACTAGAAGTACCATTACAAGCATTTTAAAAATTTTTTTTCAAACATTTTTAGCAAAATTGGGCACAAATAGGTAAACCAAACATGCACTGTTCTGGGCTTGTCTACTATTAAAATTCAAAAACTAAATTCTGAAAAAAGAATCCCATATTTAGAAAATAAGGTTCAAGAGGCGTCAACTAGTTTAGTTGAAAAAATTCGACACTTATGGAGTTGATCTAAACCATTTGGAACAACCTCAAAATTCAAAATTGTGCATTCGGCCAGAATACTACAACTTTATTGAAAATTTAAAAAGTTTGGTCAATCTACGTCTACATCTGAAAAAATTAAAATTTTGAGTCTTGTAGAGGCCGTCAGTTTTCTCATGGACCTGCGCTAACAGACAAAAATACGTTTATAATCAGCTGTTTGGCAGTATACTCTTCCACCTGAAAAAGTTAGTCTTGTTATTGTAAAATTTTGCGTTCATCTCCGTTCTCCTTTCCGCGTTTCTTATTTCTTTCCATTATTCTAATTCTAGAGGTTGTTTTAATAAACAGCAAAATTTATTTATATAACAGCCTTCCTTATTCCCACCATATGATTTGACGTCATCATATCGAGGTCCATGAGAAAACTGAATGCCTCTAACTCAATCCTGGTCAAAACAAAAAATAATAACTGAATTTGGTGCTACAGATTATTTAGTGACTAGCGTAAAACATGAAAGAATAAGTTGTTTTGCCTGAAATACCATCTCGAGTTTCAGTAAAATTTTCCTCTAAAATTAAAGACTTGGAGACAGAATGTTTATCCAAAAAAAAAGTATATTTTATTTTTGCACCACCCTGTTGATAAAAATTATGTTAAAAAATTAAAAGTTATCGATTTTTGGCTCTTACTTGTGATGGAATTTCAATTGATAAGATAACCGAAAATCAAGTGATATTGTGATCATAAAGATACCTATCTTTTAAAATTCCACGCGATGCGACTAATCTCTCCTTATTAAGAATATTTTAAATTTAAATTCAAGGTTGCAGATAAGTACGGGTTTTCTATTGATTCGGCGAGATGTTTTGTCTCATGGCTGACTGCTTATTTCATTGTTACGTCATACTTATTGCACAATATTTATTTCTAGAAAAATATTTGATACGAGTTCACAACAGAAGAAAAAATTTTATGGTCAATGGTATTTGGCTTTAAAAAATAGATTGAAACATATAATAGCAGATTAGGTTTCTTCTAATTTAAAATATTTGAATTATTTAATATGTTTGTTTTCAATACAATTTTCCCCGTCTTAAATGTAACTCATACGGGCTAAAAAAAAAAAGTTTGTGTAAGAACGATATCGATAGTAAACATTTTGAACATTAAAATTCTAGCAATCTTAATATTTTTACTATTGGAAAGATGACACCTCAAATCTTTTTACGATTAAATAATTCAATCGAGGATGACGTTGTTCGCTATTTGATGAGAATTAAATCTTTTTAAAAAATTAAGAAAATATTCAGGTAATTCAACGCTATTTGTTTAGAATATACAGAGTAGTAATTCAAAGCTATTGCAGACAAATTACATTACGATAAAGTCTAATTTTAACCTTGACTCACATCTCTTTCCAATTCACAATAATAATGTACCTACCTGACTGTACTTTTGTGAATTATCAACAATGCTAAGCTGGTTTGAATTCATTTAGATCAGGTACAAATATTTTAGGTATTTAAATAAATATGTCTTCTTTTGTCAGTAAGTATATTGAAATTTTCTTCAGGGCCTCGCGCCAACAAATTTAAAAATAGATTTTTTAACTATATTTTTTATTTAAAACTTTTAATTATATACTTTAATTGATACTTTAATAAAAAAATCATGATAGCGATACTAATACTTTTAGTACAAATTATCGCGTTACCGATAGTCGCTACTTTCAACAATCCTTTTCGTCACACAGGAAAGTGTAAAAAAAATATGGTTTAAAAAATAGTTTAATTTTATAATAAGTAAATGTAACATTATATTATTAACGTAAAATACGCTACATTTAAACTAAAAATGAACTAAAATAAAACCTATTAAAAGAAATAGGGTTGGGTATTTTATTCTTATTCTGATTCATTTGCATTTCTGTGTACAAAGAAAAAAAGAGTCCTAATCCGCAATTCTTAGTAAGTAGGTATGATAGGTATTAGTTTAGTAAAAACCCTTCACACTGTTAATATTTATATTTTCCATAAAAACGAAACCTACCTAACCAATTTCCTTAAAAAAATAAAACAGTCAAATCTGTAGTAAATAAAAAGTGTCATTCAAGTTTCATACTATTAAATCAATAAACATCAAAATAAAAACTACCTTTAAGTTTAAAGAAATTATAAACAAAATGCTTGTCAAATAAGTTATTTTTTGTAAACCCATTTGTAGAAATACTTTTAGCATTGAATTTCAAAACAAAATAACTGCAGTTTATTTAAAATTATTTAAGTCGGTACTTGTATGGTCTTACTGTTACTTTTTTAATGTTTTATTACTTAAGCTGACATTGACAAAACGTCTAAACTATAAAATGTAAATATCCAGGATTCTGAATTCATTCATTTCGGCTTTTCGTGGATTTACTTTTAAATTTTAATCCCATTCAACACATTTTTCCAAAACACCCCTTTTACATATTTCTACCCATTTCTACGAACGATCATAAACAGACGCAGTTGGTATTCCTTTTTATTATTTGGATGAGATTTTTTAGGCTATTTCCTCAAAACAGTATCGTAAAAGTATCGAAGTATGCGATATACGTTATTTACAAAAGTATTGCGATACCGATAATTGATACTTTTTTTTTAATGTATCGCGATACTGTAGTCGATACTACAAAAGTGAGTTACACAATCGTTACTGTACCGTACATATTTTTCAATTTTATTGAATATTGTGTTCTTATAGTATTTAAAGTATTGAGTGAGCTGGAAAAGTGTAAATTATAGTACTTGAAGTATTGAGTAAGCTGAAAAAGTGTAAAAACTGTGTGATACTTAAAAATTATTTCTGACTGTGCGAAACAAAACGAAATGAGTTCACGTGATCGTGATGCCGGTTGAAAATTTGAGATGACACCTTTGCAGATATTTCTAGCACCAACGTATTCTACATGACTGTCAACCGATTTATTAGATTTCCATTTAATGTAACATTTATTTTTAAAGATATTGCATCAGCACAAGCCTTATTGAACCAGGGTTGGGAACGTGAATGACCCACACGGTACTGTTTTTCGGAATGTACAACTCCATTCCCATGAGGATGACTTCAGATACTGAAAGAGCGATGTCCGAAGAAGAGGACGACTTAAAACAATATTCACGCCATGGAAAGGTTGCAAAGAAATCCCGTAAATCACTCCATCGAGCTGACTTAAAACACCACTAGGTTCGATCGGTTTTGCGAACAATAGTGCAATTAGGTACAGTAGAAATGATTTTTATTAGACAATGGTCGGAACGACCTAAAGGCGAAAGAACGGAAGTTTTATAAACAAGAGGGTTTGATGTAAGAAAGAGATCTAGAAGATGTGGAGTATGGTTAGGGTTATCAGGGATTCTTGTGGGTTCAGAAATCATTTGTGTGAGATCACATGAAATAGCAAATGTTTCTGCACTATGACCAGCCGGATTTGTAGTAGATGAAAATTGAAGCCAACTAGAGTTATGAACATTGAAATCGCCTACAAATGAGATATCGCAAGATGGAAACTGAGACAGGAGATAGTCAACTTTCATACTAAGGTAATCGAAGAAGTCTTGAAAGTTGCTGTCATTAGGAGACCTATAAATGCAACAGTAGAATTTCACAAAATTAGGACCAGAATGTTTAAACCAAATCACGTCAAAATTTTTATTTTCTAAGGAAGAAACCCTCTTGCAAGGAATTCTGTCCTTGATGTACGCACATACGCCTCCTTTATATCGAAAGTTAGAGTGAAGATTGTATTGAGGAAATTGCAAGTCGGGTAACTCGGAGCTTTCAGAGGAGACTTGTGTTTCAGATAGAAAAATATATCAGGTTGTAATTGTTCAAGATGTTGGTGAATAGCATTAAGATTAGACCCGATACCGCGGATGTTGCAGTAGTGAATCAGAAAGTTGATACTTTCGATGACCGAGGTCGGGGCCCTGCCCTCCCGGACATCCGAATGGGGCAGGATTTTACGTCCGGAATTTATAACCCTAGAAACCACAGCCATCTTATTTTTTAATTTGGGACTTTTAATCCGATAGGAAGACAGTGAGGGCGAGAAGGAAGAAAATGAGAATAGATTAAGGATGATGGAAAAGGTAACCGGCAGCCCTTACCGAGCTCAGAAAATCGGAGACCCAATATTAAGGAGCCCATGGTAAGGGTGGTGGTACCTCCCGGCTGGCATGGAGAAATTGAACAAGAAAGGCAACGTTGGAGAGATATTTTAGAACGATTGCTCGCCAATTGTAAATTTTTTAGCATCTCACAATTTGGCCTTCAGGGGTCATAGAGAGAAGTTAACATCTGACACAGATTCGAGTGAGACTAGCGGTAACTTTATAGATTTAGTAAAGTTAATAGCCTGATTTGATCCCGTACTGAGACTTCACCTAAAACAAGTAAAGGATAAGACGATTAATGACCACTATATCGGAAAAAATATTCAAAATGAGCTCATACAATTAATGGCAAGTCACGTGAAGACTCAAATTGTTGAAAAATAATAAATAATAAATATTACTCGATTATTCTTGATTGTACTCGCGACGTTTCTCGTGTTGAGCAACTTTCAATTATTATAAGATTTTTTAATACAAGTACAGCTGAAATTGAAGAACATTTTATTGGTTTCTTAGCCGTCGAAAAAACCACAGCTGAGAGTTTGACTAATTATATAATCACAGAATTAGAACAGTTAGGTATATCATTGCAAAACTGCAGAGGCCAAGGATATGATAATGGTGCCAATATGCGTGGTGAAAAAAGTGGTGTCCAAAAACGTATTCTTGAAATTAATCCACTTGCTTATTTTTTACCTTGAGGGAGTCATAGCTGGAATCTCATCCTAGGAGATGCAGCATCGTCTTGTGTTCAAGCAAAATCTTTTTTGGTTTGTTACAAAGGTTGTAACCTGTTTGCCGGCTCAAGTCAGAGGTGGGCTATTTTAAATGCTCATGTAAAATCGTTGTCGCTAAAACCACTTTCTGAAACTAGATGGGAGTGCAGGGTAGCAGGGTGAAGGCCGTTAAATACCAACTAAGCGGTATATGTGATGCTTTAAAGGATTTAGTAGAAAATACAACAGATTGTCAGTTGGTCAGTGAGTGCCATTCTATAGAAAAGGAAATAACTACCTACGAATTTGTCATATGGTATACATTCTTACAAAGATAAATGTTATAAGTAAAATGTGGCAAAGCAAAACATGCACTTAGATTGGTATACAACACCTAGACGCATTCACAAATTGGCTCGATAATTATCGAGAAAATGGTTTTCAGTCATCCCTTGTAACAGCGAGAGAAATAGCCGAGGAAAATGATATTGACAGACAGTTTAAAGAAGTCAGAAGACGACGTAAAAAGGCATTTTGATTATGAAGGGAAGATGAAGCTCATGAATTGAATGCGGAAGAGATTTTCAAAATAAACTATTTTATGTCATTGTTGACAAGGGCAAGCTGCCATCCTAGGTTTGAGGCATTAAACATCATGAGAGCATATTTGGTTTCATGTATAATATAAAAAGGTTAAAGGAAATTAGTGATAGTGAACTTTGAAGCAATGCAGCGACTTGAAAATATCTATGACAGTAGGAGAATCATGTGATATTGATGAACATGAATTGTACGAAGAACTGAATATGTTCATCCGGTGTATGGAGGAAACGACGACATTATCTCGGTGCTGAAATACATAACAGAAAAAAATTAACTGAAGTTTACCCGCAATCGAAATAGTTCTGAGAATTATTGCCACCACACCTGTTACAGTTGCGTCTGCTGAAAGGAGTTTTTCGAGGCTTAAAATTATTAAAACATATTTGAGGAATTCGATGACAAGATCGGCTTTCAGCCCTTGCTATTCTTTCAATCGAAAATGACGTAGCTCATTCGTTAGATTATTGTGCTTTAATTAAAGATTTTAGTCTTAGGAAAAGCCGCAAACATCAATTTTAAAATTTATCATCTCTGTATTTGTTAATTTTGCAAATCTTTCAATATAAAATATTTTAAAACTCAAATTTTATTTATTTGTATAACTTTAGCATTACTCGTTAAACATGACAAATACCTAAACCAAACAACCAGACCTACATTCGCATCACAAAGGGCCTCGCAAAGACCTGCCGCCCGGGGCCTCGCAATGGGTAAGGCCGCCGCTGTGTGCCTGATTATTTTAAACTTTTTTGTTGTCGGTTTTCTAGTAAAGAAGAAATGTCAAGCCGAAACGTAAATATCGATTTTATGCAGTTTAACAACGCATTTGTGGCTGAATCTACACTTTGTTTTTGTAATAATTTATCGTGAATGTTATTTGAGTTTTAACCCAGGAACGCAATTTTGAGCTTACTAAACACGTTGCTTAAATAAATAAAAATAATGAAATATACAAAATTTACGAAACACGTGCATAAAGTATGTCTCGTAATCTTTTATAAATTAAATGAAATGAGTAATTTTCAAGTTGCCCGGTTGGATAAAAAAAATGTAACGTTTCTTTTTAGGTAACTCAGATAGCAACTCGATGCCGTCCTTGTTTATAATATGTATATAAACAAGGGTGTGTTTCATGACCTTCACCAGTGGTTCAATCATTCGAGCCTTAGTTTTCATTACTGCACATTTTTAAATCTGGAGTTAATAGAAAATGTAATTTTTATTTGAAACTTTCTATTGTTTCAAATAAAATATAAAATTTCAACTTGCTTCCAAATATCTTAGTCAACGTTTACCATTTTCTAATAAAATTTTTTCTTAAACATATTTGAAATACCTTACAATATTACACTAATGTACTTGTTATTTCAGAGCATGCTTTTCCTTGTGTTTTGTCTTTAATAAACAGAATTACCAAGCTATTTTTCATTCTTAACACGCAATTCTATACTATGAAGTGTGAAATTGATGACATAAGTGAATATAGGTCGTCACATTTTTAAAATTTTGAGTTAATCAGCAACACACTTTAAGTTGGCATTTTTTATTTTGTTTTAAAGCAAGAAGCTTCGAACCACGAACGTCCTCGAAAAATAATGGAAAAGATATCGAAAAAATATATCTTTACCAAATATTACCATGGTTACAACAGTAAAATCGTTTGTAAGGATACTCAAGGGAATGTTAATAATTAGAACATGAATCTAATCCTTCAAAAAACTAAATTATTACGTTAATTGCCTAATAAAAATTATCTGGTGCGAAACAACAGACGACCTTCAACCTACAAAGTGGAAATTAAAAGAAATAAATTAATTTTAGTTAAATTTTTATGATAATTATGCAACCTTTTTTTATACGTTCATAACGAAAATAGGCAACATTGTAAAAACAAAAACATAATCTATGTCAGAACTGTTTTCATTCTATTTAATTAATTTTAGAAATCCCGGTTATACTAAGAAACTGTTAAAAGAAAAGTTATGTAAACCAATTTTCTTTAAATAAAATGTCTACACTTTTCCTTATAAAGAATCCTTATTCAAATATTGAAAAAATTTGAAGTAACACGTAAATTATATTCTACGAATTTTTTTGCCCCTAAATTACGCATCGTGTCAACAAATTGCATAGAACATAATTAATGTCCCTAATAAACTCCCCTCTTTACCCTGTATTTCTTCCAAAATCTAATGATAAGCTGAAGTACAAAATTTTAAGTACGTAGGTGTTTTCGTTTAAAAGTTGATCTCATTACACTTTAGCAATGTCATTAAAAAACTTGTTTGTTCGAAATGTGTTTAAGAAAACGCATAGTTGCTTATTTTCTATTTTTAGTGAAGATAAAGTCGATTGCGTAACCTTCTCTGTATCTACACATGTAGGTTGGAAGGTATAAACGAATTTTATTGTGTGATTTGCTTGAAGTATTGTTTACGTTTCAATTAATTTTAGTCGAAAAATTTACATTCGATTATAAATTGGATTGATACTGAAAATTATTTAGAAACTACGAAATGGCGATTTTCCTTTTTAATATACATTAAAATAAAATAAATCAATAATCAATCAGTAATGTACGATGGGGTTAAAACATTAATATACACAAGAATTCGTTAAAGAGTAAAACCCAATCCTAATATATTATTCATAATTAGTCACACTATTAATTTTAAATGTAAGATTAGGTTACCTCTTATTTTCTATTTTTATTTAATACATAGTATACGTAATTAGTAAAATTATAACACAAAACAATTTAATTGATGGTACGTTAATGCATTTCCAAAACAAAATAAAGTAACAGTAACTTAACCCTTCGTAAATAATTATTAGTTGATAATGAAATCTGGACCGATTCATTTTAAAGTAAATTCATGTTTCATTCCTTATTAAAACCTAACCTAAAAAATTGCGAACTTTAACATGAATATTTTCATAGATAAAGGAAAATTAGTAAATTGTTTGTGGGAAATAGAAAATGTTTACATTATTTTTTACCAAACATATTTTAGAACTTTTGTAGTAGGTAAATAGTCTATTTGAATGGATTTAAGTTAAAGTTTATCCTTACAATAAGTTCATAAATTTTACTAAATACGATCTACTATAAGTATTTTGAAAAGTAAAACAAAAAGATTAATTGAATAATGGCCATTTTACATATTTTGCAAAAATATTCGAGCGTATATACAAACAAAAATCTCCGCAAATTCGGAGTGAATAATTGCATTATCTTAAAATATTTACTATTTAGTATGCAACACATCATGCTCGTGTCAGAATTTAATATATTTCAAAGTCCTACGAGGTATGCAACACACTCTGCGATCTTTAGCAAGGGAATTTACCACTTTCCAGTAGTTTGAATCTTCGCCGCTAGGCGAAGCGTAACAATACCGGCAAAATAAACATGTTCTTTTTTACACTATTACGCCAGCGCAATAGTGACTCCATTCTCCTCATAATGTAGGATTTATATATAATTTTAGCGTAGCAATACACGATGTACAAATATATATATATATATATATATATATATATATATATATATATATATATATATATATATATAAACTATGTCTTGTTTAGCATATCTGTATAATTAAATCATTTCCTGAAATGTGTGCATAAGCAAAGCTGTTCAATGTATAATGATCTTATTTAGTAAATCTAATGGTTTCTTAGAAATGTTTGTATAAACAAAGCTATTCAATGTATAATGATCCTATTTAGTAAATCTATATAATTAGGGAGATCATTCCAGAGTTTAGAAAGCATGTAGGAGATTGTGGATTGCGCACTTTTGGAACGATAAGTGGAGATTTTTACTGCATATTGATGATGTGAATTAGCGAACTGGGTATTTCTGGTAAAGGTTGCCCAAGAAAGTATCAAATAATGCAATTCTGCAGCGCTATAGCCATTGTAATACCGATAATACGAAGAAAGAAGTGAATCGATTCTTCTATGCTCAAAGGACTGTATGTCAGAAGTTAAGAACGGGTCATTCATAAGTCTATGCGCTCTTATTTGAATACGATGAACGATATCAAGAGCATATTGGGGAGCAACAACCCAACGGTGAGAGAGAATTATATACAAGATGAGGTCGAATTTGGGCCTCGTGCAGCAGACAGAGTTGTCGCGGAGTAAAGTACTGCTTGGATCTGTACAGAAAGGCCTTTTTTATGAACAGTGCGTTAATAGCTGGCCGAAAATGCTAAATACATGATAGATTTGAAGATACAATCATTCCCAACATAGTAACATAGTTTGAAAACCTAAGATCTGAGGCATTCATGCTTACAACAAGAAATGGTAGATCTTCTTTGGGGGACACAAGGCAACACTGAGTTTCATTATTCATTATTGTTAAATTTAACTAGATTATTACTTGCCCATTCAAGGATACGTTTAACGTCTTTGTTAATTGAAATTGCCATTTCAGCTTTACGATCTTGATTTGAAGTAGAAGGTGGATTACCATTATGAGTAGACTAAGATGAACTACAATGAAGGGAACTGCCGTCAGTAAAGCAATGGACGGGGTTAACCGTGGAAGAAATTAGATCACTTATCTATAGCAGAAAAAGTATAGGCGCTATAACTGATCCCTATGGTCGCCCGCGTTAATGATAACTTCCTTTAAAAAGAATCCATTAACTTACAACACGCATTATTCGTTTGTCAAGGATGAGAGTATGATTTAACGCAAACGAGGTGATTTTAGAGAGTAAACACTTATTCTAAACTTGGTCAAATGCTTTTGAGATGTCTAAAGCGACAACAACTGTTTCACCAGATTATTCTAACGTATCCTTCCAAACGTGGGTAACATATGAAAGATCATCTGTTAAACGATTCTGCCTGAAACCATACTGGTGGTCACTAAGGAGTTTTTTAGTTTTAAGGAAGGAGAGCACTTGCTGATTGATGACATTTTCCAGGATTTTAGATAAAATGGAAGTGATGGCAATTGGATGTTAGTTGAAGGGATCGATCCTACCGCCTTTTTTTTTAGATATGGCTGCTGCTAGTTCGGAGAAGCATTTCTTTAAGACAATATCTGGAGTACAGTCTGGATCAGTCACCTCACTGAGATTAACCGTATTGATGGTCGAATCTAGGAGCTTGTACCACTAATGAATTGGTTTCATAGTGTATGAGGAAGAGATAACTAGGGGCACATCTTTTTCTGAATCATTGAGACACGAATTTGATGCAAATAAATCCACAAAAAAATTGGCTTAATGTACACAATCAACAACAGATCGGTTAAAGGATGTCATGGAGGAAAGGAAGACGTCCCCAAGTTTTTACTCATGGTTTTGGCTAAAGACCAAGATTTACGACTACCAAAGAAAATGTAGCAAGGTTCATTGCATTTTTGTTGTTGAAACAACTTTTTAGTGAAAACACTTTTACCAACATATTCAGCATGACACTCGACCGTTTTTTAGATTTTCATCTATTATAAAACTTATTTTTCAAATATAATGATCAGCACAATCCCTATTGAACGAACTGAAAGAAATCCTATAATTCACTTCATTTAACTGACTTAAAACACCACAAGGTTCTATCACAGCAGAGGAATTAGGGATACTACAAGTTATTTCTATTAGACAATTGTCATATGGACCTAATGGTGGAAGAACTGAAGTTTTATAAACAAGTGGGTTTGATGTAAGAAAGATATATAGAGGATGTGTAATATAGTGGGGGTTACCAACGATTCCTGTGGGTCCAGAAATAGTTTGCGTGAGATCACATGAAATAACAAATGTTGCTGCACTATGACCAGTAGGATTAGTTGTAGATGAATATTGAAGCCAGCTAACGTTATAAACATTAAAATCTCCGAAAATTGAGATATTGCAAGATGGAAACTGAGACAGACGTAGTCAACTATGAAACTAAGGTAATCGAAGAGGTCTTTAAAGTTACTGTTATTAGAAGACCTATAAATGCAACAGTAGAATTTCACAAACTTAGGACAAGAACGTTTAAACCAGATCACGTCCAATTTTTTATTCTCCAAAGAAGAAATCTTCTAACAAGAGATGTCCTTTGTATCGAATATCAGAGTGAAGGTTGTTTTGAGGAAATTGCAAGTTGGGCGTATCGGAAGTTTTAGATAAAACCAAAATGTCAGGTAATTGTTCAAGACGCTGGCGAACAGGATTAGGATTAGGCCGGATACCGCGGGTGTTACAATAATGGATTAGGAAGTGAGTACTTTAGGTAACTGAGGTCACTTGGGCCCTGCCCTCCCGGACGGGGTGCATCTTTTACCCTAGAAACCGCAGCCATATTTTTTTTAATATTGGACTCTATCCGATAGGAAGACAGTGAGGGTGAGATGAAGAATAGGATGAGAATAGATTAAGAATAAGGAAAATGGTGACCGACAGCCCTTACCGAGCTCAGAAAATCGGAGACCCAATATTAATGATCCCATGGTAAGGGTGGTGGTTGGTACCTATGGCATGGGAAGTTTGCATTTGTGCACATTTTTTTTGTATTTGTTGGAACTTTAAGGAATTCGAATTGTTAATCTTTTTACCCAAAACTAACGACTAACTATTGTATAAGTAATAGGTACGCTAAATTGTTGTTAGCCAAAAACGTTGTGTTTGTGTCTTGGAAAAGTTTACAGTAAGTAAATAGCATTTGTATTTTCCATATTGTAAATGTTGTAGCATGGTAAGTGTAAGGTGCTACATTACTATATGGTTATTAATACTAACGTGTCGAGTGCTTCACCAGAGAATATAATGCCACATTTTTGTTTGTTTGTGTAAAAAAAAACCGTATCTCCTCTGCTGAAGACATATAAAACCTAGCTACGTTATCGAAGATAAAGGGAGATAAATCGCTATTTGGAATAGCACGACCTCTGATACCTTTGATATAAAATTAATCGTATAAATGATTTTTAAGTAGAAAAATTGCTTGTTCACATACTGCAGTTGTGTATCAATTTAATTAATTTTAAAATTAGACTGCAGAACATTCTAGATAACAGAAACTGCTATCTACCCAACCCAAAACGTCATCAATATATTCACAATGTATTTTACACATTTCCACAGTTGAATCACGTGGCGAAGCAGGCAATAGGTTATTTTGTTTTAAAAAATCTAACTCGATACAATATTAATTAGGCCTAAAGAAAAGTATTCAAATTTGAACTGTAAAAAATTATACTTTCTTTATATCAAACGATCCGATTTAACGTGGTGAAATATTAATTTCGCAGTTGCATTAACATTAAACGGTACTAATCATTTTATTTCAATTAAGGCAAACCCTAGTTTTTTGGGTTTCTCGCTCTTTCTACTATAGTTGTGTACCGAAGCTATATAGGCAGCGTCATACCGAGCTCATTATCTTTTATTGTGTTGAACGTTTACGAAAGGTACTGCAAATGTACACCTATATTTCACCTAACCTCCTTGTGATTTCACATAATCACTGTTATTTGATAAATAGTCGCTACTCGTTCAGAATTCAATTGGAACTAGTAGTATCGATTATACCATTAAATAACGGGGCGTTAGAACTTTTTAAAATAAAATACTAAAGGTAATAAAATAAAATCTGCAGTCAAGCACTCTGTACATAATAAAATTAAATACAGTGATTGTCATTTAGGCACCGAAAACCAATTGAGAAATTTAGCGATACCTGACAGTAATATTTTGTCAATGTAAACTGACAACTTCAACAAAACATGCAACTAATGGTTAACAATTATTAAGTATAATACCCATAATACATGAATACAGAGTAAGTACATAGGTGTTGGTGAACATGTGACTGTAATTTAAAAGTATCGTAGCTGTTTTTTGTGCACAGGATGAATATAAATAGATGGTAACGTAAGGATTTTTAATTCTCTAAAAGAAGATGCGCGATCTTCTCGGTACCCTAAGGAATTTATGATATGAACAGCTTCTTTGTAGAGCATAGTGGTCTCCAGCCGACGGGTTACTACCCTAGATTAGTATTCCATAGTACATAATGGAATGGATTAGTGCGAAGTGATCCGCGGTATAGAAAACTTTAGATATACGAAAAGTTCTGAAGCAATTATTGATGTGTATTTAAAACAAGTTTATAGAATTACCCTTCACTACGTTGGGACAAGTAAATTTTCCAAAACTTTATAATCGAGCTAAGCTCGTGAAAGTGGAATGTGAAATGTGAAAAGGGTTGCTATGGTCAAGTGCGAATGAAACACGAATGCTCAATAGCTGATGCTAGATATAACAATAATTACTGTTCATTTAAATCTTAAAAATTAAGAATAGTGTACATGAGTTTGTGAATGTAATTTGGAGTGGGTACTTAAATTACATTTTATTGATTGATAATGATAATCTCATAAACATTAATATAAACAGCGCTTGATAAAGTTTCGTACAAATTGCGTTTATATCGGAAATTCCAAATTATTCTGGTGTTATAGTTATTGAATATTTTCTCATTTACTTACGTTGGATAGATATTACCAAATATTTCACTGACATAACTGCGGAATTTGAGTTAAAAATACAATCTTAGCCTATTACTATTACACTACTACTATTAAAAATAGACGTAGTTTTGGTTGAACTGCTTATTTATAGTTCTTACAAAACTGTGTTTCAGTGTATGAAATATGTATTTTGCTTGATATGAATGATTTATTTACATGGTTTCTCTTATTTGTATAATGCAACTCATTTTATGCTAAATGATTGTGATATAATTTTTGCATGTTTACTCGCTAGCTGTTAGCGCATTAGTGTATGTTTCATTTTTGTTTCTTTTTTTTGCCGATCGGTACAAATATTCATTACACCTGAATTTTACCTTATATATCCTAGATAGTTTTGTAGATTTTGTCATACATCAAGATTTTGACATAATCACGGTTTATGAAACATGACTAAATGCAAGTATTACCTTCAATTCCATCATGCTTACTAAATACAATTTATTTCGCAAAGACAGGAATGGCAGTAGAGGTGGTGGGATTGCAGTGTTAAGCGTGTATGTAAATGTAAAGAGGCTAATTTGGATACAGAACAGAAGAGTAACCTTGAACCTTTATTTGTCGAATTTAGACTACGTTCCCAAAATTAGATCCTTGGTTAATTTTATCGACCACCTTCGGATAACATTTCTAAATATACTTCGGGAATTGATAACATTCTCTCATATATTACTCCTATTTATGATGTTTCCATTTGTTTCGGTGATTTCAATCTTAATTTACTCAACTTGGGCAATCCTCTTACGGAGTACTTTGATAATAAATTATATTTTTCTATAGGTGATGAAGGAACCCACTAAACTCAAATTTAGTAAGTGGTCATAAAGCTGTATTTGCAATCTCCGTCTAACCATTACAAAGTCAGTTCAAAGGTTCGTTACCTTTCGAGGAACAATTTTACCAAAAAATTGCATGATACACCTTGGATTAATGTATTTCAAGTATCTTTCATTAATTTAAGAATAAAATTGTTTAACACCTACCTGTAGGATAAGTTCAATAATAATAACCACGCACCCCTAAAAACTGTAAGAGTGACAAAATCTAAAGTTCCGTGGCTCACAGACGATCTTCAAATGCTAACGAAAAGACGTACTTCTGTATTATCTGAATTTAAATGTTTCAGTTCAAAAAGTCCCTTAGATTCGCAAAGTTATAAAAATTTAAGAAATAATACCTTAGCTGCTATTAGAAAAGCTAAGATGCACTACCTAGATCAAGTTGGTGCATGTTGGAAAGAACTTAAAAATTTTCATTTAGTTGCAGATAACTATAATTCACACTCGTGTGATGTATTTAATGCAAACGAGATATGTATTTATTTTTCATTTGGGCAACTACAAACAACACTTTATGTAGTGAGAAAATCATTTTCTGCTATGAATAAATACTACCATGCTACAACATTTACAATATGGAAAATACAAATGCTATTCACTTACTCTAAACTTTTCCAAGACACAAACACAACGTTTTTGGCTAACAACAATTCAGCGTACCTATTACTTATACAATAGTTAGTCGTTAGTTTTGGGTAAAAAGATTAACAATTCGAATTCCTTAAAGTTCAAACAAATACAAAAAAATGTGCACAAATGCAAACTCCCCATGCCATAGGTATCACCACACTTACCATGGGATCATTAATATTGGGTCTCCGATTTTCTGAGCTCGGTAAGGGCTGTCGGTCACCATTTTCCTTATCCTTCTTCTATTCTTATCCTATTCTTCATCTCACCCTCACTGTCTACCTATCGGATAAGGAGTCCAACACTAAAAAAAGTATGGCTGCGGTTTCTAGGGTAAAAAATGCATCCCTTCCGGGAGGGCAGGGCCCAAGTGACCTCAGTTACCTAAAGTACTCACTTTCTAATCCATTATTGTAACACCCGCGGTATCCGGCCTAATCCTAATCCTGTTCACCAGCATCTTGAACAATTACAATCAGACATTTTGTTTTTATCTGAAACTTTCGATTCGCCCAACTTGCAATTTCCGCAAAACAACCTTCACTCTGATATATTCGATACAAAGGAGGAGTGACTACCTATCTCAAGGACATCTCTTGTTAGAAGATTTCTTCTTTGGAGAATAAAAAATTGGACGTGATCTGGTTTAAACGTTCTTGTCCTAAGTTTGTGAAATTCTACTGTTGCATTTATAGGTCTTCTAATAACAGTAACTTTAAAGACTTCTTCGATTACCTTAGTTTCATAGTTGACTACGTCTGTCTCAGTTCCCATCTTTCAATATCTCAATTTTCGGAGATTTTAATGTTAATAACGTTAGCTGCCTTCAATATCTAAAATCTAAAAATACTTGAATGCAATAATTGGTAAAGCTTTTCTTATTCACCTCGTACACTTTATGTACACCTTTGTTAACGCAATTAACAGTAAAAAGAAAAACATAATGCTGAATTAACTCCAAAAACTGTATTAAAAATGTTTAATCTGATTCTTACTTCGATAATGTAAATATTAATAGTCGTTAAGTGCGAGTCAAGTTTCTTTAATTTTCTCAAAATATGGCTAATAATCGTGATATTCGCTGACGTAATGCTCAGAGGTCGTTTTTAAAACATTATAAAAGCAAACAATCCCTTTTAAGTAATTCTCAAGATTAAGATACTTATTAATATATATTTGTTAATTGAAGATCTAATTCAATTTAATGAATACTTTTAACCCTGGAATTTCATAAACCAATCAATATATAATTTATTGTCGTTAAGCTTTTATTCTTTAAAGCAAGCAGGTTGAGCATAGATTACTAGTTTCCCTAACCTTATTTTAAGGACATATACAACATTTCGGTCTTTTTTACCTCAGTGAAATTTCATCAGGTATGTGGGTTCTTCAAATGGCAACTGTAGAATGTCAGCAGCATTCATATGGATTTTGCGGGATACATTCGTATTCTAAACTCTAGCTGTAACATGGGGTGTATATAGTTGTCTTCCTAGTTTTTTCAGGTAACTAAAGTGGGGATTAGCCCACCTCCTTGCGCCAATTGGTTGAAACCACGGCTTGTCAATATTCAAAATTGCATAAAACGTAGCCATAGTGTGTTGTTTGTGATAATAGAACGAATTTGACACGGTTAAGAACATAAAAAACAATTCTGCTTTATGCGTAAGTCCAAAAAGCTAAGAATCCATTGGTCAAATACAATTTGGAAGAAATTCAGGTGGGATTACTCGCTTATTCCTTTTTCATGATCCCAGCATAGATAAATCCTTTACTTGTGAGAACATCGACGAATATAACTGCCGGGTACCAGTTATCGCCAGTTGCGTTAGTATTTGCACTCGGGTCTACCGAGCGTGAAACAATATGAGTTGGGTGAGTAAACTTTGTCTTATCTTCAGCGGGGTTTCTTCCTGTATAGACTTCAACATCTAAAATGTGTTTTATAATTTATTATTTACTTATTACTTCTCTATATACATAACGTTTATATCATCACGATTTCGATATAAAAATGGTCATAACCCTTTAAATACTGTACATGGTTATGTACAACCTCATACTGTAAAAATAGGGATTATAAAAGGCATCTAAATAAGAGGAAACATATAGGGTGTCCAATTAAAAAAAATTGTCTGTTTCTGTTTCCACGTAGATATGAATCACCCTGTAGAGAAGGCATACATTCCAAATAACGAGCATATCGTTGCCTACAATTTTTTTAATAACTTTATTGGATGCACTCGGAGTAGTCGATCAATCCCGTACTAAACACTCATATATATATATATATATATATATATATATATATATATATATATATATGTATACAGGCAAAATAAGTTAATAATCTACTTCTATCAAGTATAACAAAACGACTCTGAGATCATACAAATCATACTTGTCTGTTAATCTACTCGGTATTGTGTAAAATACGATGTACTTTAAACATGACATTCAAACGGTGACATATGTGTAAAGTATGCAATTGTATTCTGTTGAACTATTATTTGACAGAATTATGCGTAATTAGAAATTAAGCCAGTATGTAAATAATAACTTCCTTTGTGTACGAAGTGGTAATTTTTTTATCCCAATCCCTCGAATGTGAGACTTGCAGCGTATTGTTACAACCAGGTAATCGATAATTAATTTCATTTTCATTAAAGCAAATTCCAACGCTACTACCTGAATACAGGGGGAATTATAGTTACCCAGATGTCCTACAAACATCGTGAGTTGCCCAAGTGTTCCGCCATCTTTTTGTTGCGTTTATAGATTGTGGAAAATCGTACTACTTTTTGTGCATACAGTATGAGGTAAAATAGTAGTTTTAATTTCTTAATTGAGTGTACTTTGGTAGATGCTTGATCAATGATTGGTTCGAATTTGGAATAATACTTGCAGTGAAAAACAGTCCGTTTAGTTTCTGACCTAGTAAGATAAATTAAACATAAAGGTGCTAGTATTTATTAAAAATCACTCATTTAGCCATCATAAATAATTATTAATCGAACCTTGTTGTAAAGAGAGAACTGTGACTTTTGTATAACTCCCTAACAGTTCTTCCGCCCGAAGTAATTTTGTTTTAGGAACATCTTCAACCGCCTGCAACTCTGAAGTATTTGTCCAAAGACAATCTGGACTCCCACATTCAAAGAATATTTGGAGCCTATCTCCAGGTGAAAGGGAGTGAGTTAGAGCTGTGAAGGTGAAAGAAAGCGTTGCTGGTCAGCAAGGCCTGAGAAAAAGCATAATTTTTCCCGAAATCTCCGAATTTAGTTTCCTTCATTTGAGTCTCAGACAATCAAAGGAAGTACCCAAGTTATTTATCGTGAACATAAAGTCAGTGGATTTACTTTTTCCTTTCATTTCGCGTTTCATAATAATAATAATAAATTTATTGTTCAACAGAGTAGAGAAAATTCCAATTACAGCACAATTACTTGAACTGAAACTAATACATATACCATAGTGTATTACATGCACCATTCTATTTATCGTTATACATTGATAAAAGTATAAAAAAGTAAATACATTAATATACTACTTACAACAAGTCAACAAATTTGTTTATCCATAACAATAACAAAGAAAAGTCAATGCTCTATTGAATTCAAAACATCTTTTAATGAGTTATAATTAACATCGATCGAACTTGGCAGATTAATAAAATGGTGGATGCAGCTAAGGTAAAGCAAGTTTGTTTTAGGTGTTAAATAATAAAACGTTTTCAAGTGACGTGAAAAGTGAGAAGGAACATGAATATCAATCAACGATAATACATCAGAACAATCTATCATACCGTGCAAAATTTAGAGAGAAAAGTGATACTAACCTCACATCGTCTACGTTCTACGAAAAAAAAACCAAATTGTTGAAGTAGTATGTCGTGTTGATAGCCCCTGGGAGGATATACATTATCCAGTTTAAAAACTAAAAATTTTAAAAAGTTTCTCTGGACACTTTCAAGGAGATCCTTTTGGTTTTGGTAAATAGGATTTCAGATAACTGCACTCCAGTTTAGTGCGTACTAGTGATTAAATAAGCACCGTAAGGCAGTTGTATTAGAAAAGAATTGAAAGTGAAGGTCTTATTGTGTTGAGATGATGTAAAATTTAACTCACTATCGAAGCATATGCCTAAATCTTTAACAATGTTAGTTCTGGTAAGCACAACTGAGTCAATGTTATAATAAAATTCTATCCATTTGGTTTTGCGTGTATAAGTTACTACTTTACATTTCGATATATTAAAAGCAAACAGTTAACATTGCACCAGTCTTGCAGAACATGAAGCCCGTGTTGAATAAGATTGCAGTCATGAATGGATGAAATAGATGAATAAATTTTAAGAACATCCTCAGAAAGCAGTTTATTGCACCCAATTTGAGATGGTAAGTCGTTAACGAAAATAAAAATAAAAGTAAATTTAACCCTTGGGGCACTCCAGAAGTTATGTTAATAGAAGAGGAAGTGTAACTATTGAAAGTGACTCGTTGATTACGATTAGCCAAATAGGATGCAAACAATGACTCTAAAGACTGACTGAAACCAAAGTTGGCTAATTTAGCTAAGATGATGTCATCATGTGGGATGCAATCAAATGCTTTGGCAAAGTCAGTATATATGACATCAACTTGGCCATGATTGTCAAGTGCAGCGGCTATAAATTGAGTGAGGCACTCTAAGTTTGTGTATGTTGACCTTCTCTCCATGAATCCGTGTTGAAAAGGAGAAACGTATCGATTAATTAAAGGATAAATTTCGGAGTATAGCACAATTTCCAACACTTTACTAAAGTTGTTTAAAATGCTGATCGGTCGATAGTTTGTAACGTCCTCAGAATCACCGCTCCTTAAGATTGGACAAATGTTAGCTACCTTACAAATATTAGACAATATGTTGGCGTTAATAAACATGTTAAAATATACAATAACGGTTCGGCAAAAATATTCATACAGTCCTTCACTAAAAAGGTACAATTTGGTCGCACCCAGCCATATTTGAGTTTTTCAATTTACGTGTAGCGCTTAAAACATCGTGGATAGTTATTTTGTCGATACTTATGGTAGGTATAATTAGTATCTGTATAAAAATGAAAAGATTCTTTGGAGTGTAAGAAGAATAAACAGAACCAAAATAATCTTTGAAAGCATTAACGATTGCTTGGGGGTCAGTAAAAACTACTTAACACTGGCCGGAATACGGGACACGCCACGCTTACAGTTAATAAAGCACCAAAAGCACTTAGCGACGAAGTGGTGACTTACGGTCCTACGACGTTTAGATTGGTTTAGTTCTTGTGTTTGTTTGCCACCACGTCTGGGATATCTGATATGTGCGTCAAACTATTCAAGCAGCTTCAGTATATAAATTTTTTTCTTATAGCAAAAGAGAGACGGAGATCATTACTACAGACGGCGATAACTATATATTTTATGGAGCCGTTTAAATTTTGTACAATTTACATATAATATACTATATAATACAAAATTCAAAATCTAAAAAAGATAAGTAATTGTAGGAATTTAAAACAAAGTTAATTGTAAGGTCTGTAACTTCGCAATTACAAAAGATTTTGTCAGAAAATTCTGTTTTCGCATAGTTAAAAATGTGCTTAATTGATGCGTCATTCTTTTGTTTAATTTTTTACAGTTAAAGTGAAATACGGATTTTTTGAGCTTACTTCTACCGGAGAAGAAATCTAACAAATGCTTCTTCTCAGACACTTGCCCCTTTTAAAAGCATAAAAATTTCTTAAACCCTTAAATATTGACTTAAAATTGATTCGTTTCGCTCACTGTTAAGATATATAATATTCCGATGGTAATAGTGACATTTTCAAAGCTCGTACACACAAAGGGAAGTGTTTTATGCTTGAAGTGAAGAAAATCGGATTTATGAAGTGCTAAATTTAAGTAGAACCAAAGATTTTTAGCTTCAAGAAACAAGAAACTAATACTGATAAAGTACAATATAGTAAATGTATAATTTGTTACTAATTGGGTATAACTGCTTTACATATACAAATAATGGTACGAATAGACAAAAGGTGTGCTTTCTAACTAATGGGGAAACTGTCACTAGATAGTTACGTCATTCGGAAGTAGCTGTCAAAAACGTCACGATAAAAAGGCCCAGAAAAATAATATTACTCTATTCGAACTTCTTGCAGAAAGTGTTCAAATTTTTAAAGTAGAACTTACTCTATTTTAAAACATAATTTCATTTTAAATGTGTAGGATTAGTAACCTTACCTTACATTTACATTCATTTTTATACACAGTGATCTAAATAAAATAATCCCCTAAGGTTTCCGCGACTAAAGGCAGGTGGCAAGGGTAGATCAATATACGCTAGCCCCACGTAAGCAAATAGGCGAAACGGCTCATCCATAAGCTGCATATATAAACCGCGAAAACAGTGCAAACATTAATTAAATATTTCAAATAGTTGAAAATTACAATTTTTCATGAAGCTTGGCTATAAAACACGTAATAAAAATAAAACATTTTACTTTTTCTACGGAAGATAAATTGATTTATACTTCTACCGTCTACTTAATATCGCTTATTATCCGAAAAATATTTGAAGTGTATTAATCATTTCCCTCGGTAGTCAAATGAAAGTAAGACATTGAGAAGTTTACTCATATACCCAAGAGATTATAAAAGCATCCTACCAATAAGGGATTAAAGCAGTTTCTGACCGTCTTTCTGTATAAAAGCTCTAATATTTGACACATCGCTTGAATTTATAACTGCTGCAAGCCAGACTATATTACAGTTAATCACTTATTTTATTTATTATAAAAATTTGATTTCTTGCTCCGTGGTGTTAAACATTTGCATTATATATTTACCTGGCATGACCATTTTTGGTGACTATTTGTAGACTAAATAACTCAAAAGAGCGTTTGCAAATTTAAAAGTATTAAATGATAGTGTATAATTAATTTTGAAACTAGTATGTACAAACGAATTCTGTTACTACCATTTGAAAATTTACTTTAACAACCGCTAGGTTAAGGTTCAAAAGTATGTAAACAAATGAGTTAACAGTGTGCTTTTAAGATTTAACTTAATTAGATTTCGATCTGAAATAAATTTGGAATAGTTGCTTAGAATTGAATAAGATTATTTTCCATACCATAAACGTTTACGTTATAATTAATTATGTGACACTTGCAGCGTACGTTACTGAAAACTCATTTATTTTAACCCTGTTACACAACCTACAGTTTTAAAACCATAGTAATTTATGTTTAACAAAGTTATAAAGAGCGTCTAATTTTCACATTAATGTAGGAATCTATTTACTTTGCAATTGCAATTTCTGTTTCAATTAAATACGATAATTCAGAGATTAATACTGTTTTGTTATACTGCACATTTTAAAAATGCAATATACAAATGATGAAATGTATAATAAGATGTAAGGAAATGAAAGCATATCGTAGATAATTTGGCAGGTACATCATCAAAGATTTGCAACATATAAAGCAATGTGTAGGAAATGAGATAATTGGAAATGTAAACGTGTTTAAGGATTTATATAAATTGAATAATAGCTAACGAAATTAGCAAAAACAAATATCATACAGCGTGGTATAATTAAAATATACATACACAACTGCTTTGCCAACTAGATTTAGTTCTGTGCTTTTGTTACCGATTCTAAATAAAAGATGATTAAGACTATTTTATAATTCACCTAAATGAAGCAAACCCAACATAACACAAATTAAACAAAAAAATATAACAAAGAACGGATCCTCCAGGTGATCACGATCCGGAAGAGGTCGAAGGCTGCGGGCGCCTTATGAACTTCTGGCGGGTGAAAAACAATTTACAATTTATATCGAGAAGAAATAAATATTTTGTCTTCTTACCATAAATTCTATGAATTTGTATTAACGATTAAAGTAGCTAACATATGGATACACGACGAGTATTTATATAAATTTATTCTTAGAATAGTACAATGGGAACTGATTACATGGGCAATGGCTTTTATTACGTACACAATGAGTGTAATTCACTAGGTCAGCCAGTACTTTACTGATTTTATTTTAAAATAAAGTGAAACTATCGCTTTTATTTACGGAATATTAATTTAACTACCGGTCTTTACGATAATCACTTTGATTATGCAAGAAAATGGGACATGAAATAAGGGGATCGTAAACTATAAAGATGTGAACGAAATAAGAAACAGTTGGTGTTTTTTTTTATTTGTTACGAAAGGTGATAATTTCCTATTACTTTTAAAACGTAAAATAAAAGTTTTATATTTCATTTTCAATTTGCGATTTATTATTATCAAAGAAAATGTACAGGAATTGGATTACTTTTAAGAATGAAATCAGAATTTCCACTTTATAGAAATTGGTTTAAATTAAGGGAATCTATCCATCCCTTCCGGAATCAGTTTATGATAACTTATTAGGTTTTCTAGATACGGAACTCAGGGGTTTAGTATAAACTAAGGAAACTAAATTATTACTTCAGAAAGCGGGTTGTAGTACGTCATCGAGTATTCTGGATACAGAACGCAGGAGGCTTCGTATTTAATAATTAGTGTACAGGTTTGATAATAGAAACAGGATTTTCTAGAGATTATTATGTGATTAACAGTCTGCAGGTTTTACGATCGCGTATATGCTAGGTACCTGGCGGTAAGACAGGATTAATTAATCAAACGGGGGTACGCCCTTGGTTAATTAGAAGGACGCTAGACTGAACAGGCGTACACCTTTTAGGGTTTATGTTAGGTCGGAAATCCATAACAGGGCGAATGCATGTTTTGTACGTGTGGTGTAGTGTTTTGGGGTGCCAACATCTAAGCCCACCTCGGAGGGCTCCCAGTAGGTTTTCTCGGATGCTTATCCTATTTAGTGTTCTTTGTACATCGGAGAGTCAATTAAGGGTTCTAGTGAAGAGGATTCCTAAGTGGGCTAATTCGTGTTGGAGTGGGAGTCTTTCGTGATTTAGAGTGAGGAAAACGTTGGTGTGGGCTAGTTTTGGAAATTATCTTCGTGGTAGTTAGGATGTCGGAAGAGAATTGCTTCCATTTTGGTGGCATTGACGGAAACTCTCCACCGTTTCCCCCAGTTGTAAAATTTCCGGAGGGTTTTGGAAATGAGGCGGGAGACCGTTCGGCTGTTCCGATTCACCGCCCAGAAGGCGCAACGACTACTCCGGGTTGTGTAACTTCAGAAATGTCGGAAGGGAAGATACTGTAGAGGATCGGGGCTATGACAACGCCTGATGCACGTTGAAACGGATCGGAGAAGATGTTGCCTACTTTGACCGGAACTGACCGATTAGTACGAGAGTAGGAGTTTGGAGAAGGTGTCGAGTGTGTTGGGTTGCGGATCTTGTGTAGGAGATCGGCGTGCCAGACCCTGTTAAATGCTTGCTTAATGTCCAGGAACAGAGCTAGATTGCATTTACTGTGATTGAATGCTCTGGTGGTTTCTGTAAGCAACTCCAACAAGGGATCGTTTCACGTTCGGTTGGAACGGAAGCCAAATTTGGTGTTAGAAAGGAGTTCGTTGAATTCAAAGTCTCTGAGTCGCCTCTGCTCAAAGCACTTTTCGAGACGACTTAGGAGGCAAATGGGTCTATAGGAACAGGGCGTGGTTAGGTCGTAGTGTGGTTTGGGTATCATGATGGTGGAGTCCGATTTCAAATCCGTAGGGAACTGGGATAGGGTTATGCATTTTACGATTTAGGTCGTCACGACCTGAGGCTGAATTGCGTTTTTTTAAATAAGCGTTGACCTGGTCGGGAGTGATGGGGGCACAGGAGGCATTCTCGTTATCCCGTTGGATTTAGGAAAGGTAAAGGGTACGAAATTCTTCAAGTCTACTCTCTAGGAGTGTCTTGAACTGGGTGTCAATTGGGGATGTCCTGGGGATAGGAAAATGGATTGGAGATGCAGACCGAAGAGGTCGGCTTTTCCTGGGTCGGCTAAGTGGGATTTACGGGTTACTTTCCTACTGGTCAGTCTATCAAACTGTTGCCAGAAGAGTTTCCCGTTACTGTAGTCTAACTGGGAGGTGGATTTTGTCCAGGAGTCTTCGACGTGTTTGTTTGCTTCTCGCCTAATTAAGGCGTTAAGGCGATTGTATTTGGTTTTGAGAGCCGGATCACTAGATCGCAAGAATTGGTGATAGATTCGTCTTTTCTCTTTGATCCAGTTGACGATGTGTTGAAGGAGTAGTTTTCGGGAAATGTCGATGTTTTTCTGAGACTAACTGAGACATGGAATGCTTCCGTAATTACGGAAGTTAGGTCTCTAATGGCTCTCTCGAAATCTTGGGTCGTTAGAAGATTGGGTGTTGGGAGGTTGTTGGAGATGTGTTCCGAGAACACATTCCAGTCTGCTTTCGAAAAATCTTTGAAGGCTGTATATTGAGGAGGTGCAGGGGGGTCGGACAAAATGAAGTGATCGTGCCTAAAAAGCACTCCCGATCGAAATAGGGTGCTATGGGTTCGACAACATGGATATGGCCTATTATTGAGACACCTAGATGATCGAAATATGTAGGCTGTATTAGCGATTCCCAAAAGTGGCAACTCTAATAGAGCTGATGATACTGTTGCCATTGTTTCTGAAGTCACAGCATTAGGGAAACTGGATGCCTAAATTAAGAGGTCATCGGATAGTGTAATGCGTTCGGGTGGGTTGTAGTAGGAAAGAAAAACAATAGGGTGGGAAAGTGTGCCGCCACAGCAACGCATTCGAGATGCTGTAGGTGCACCGGAAGTTGAAAGGGATTGGGCGAGAGGCAATTCCTAATTCTGAGGGCGGTTCTATGGTGGCTGTTGTTTCGGTAGGTGTGATGTGTTACAGTTAAGTAAGCATCTGTTTGTGAGTTTTGTTTCTGTGGTAGAGAGAATGTGTATATTGTGTTGATGTAAAAGGTTTTTAAGCAGGGAGCGTTTCCGACGAACGCCCCTGCCAGTAACTGTCCCTGCTAGGATATCCATTTTGAAGGGATTTAAGGGTTGGGTACTCGGATTACGGAGACCTACGTCCGCGTGGCGGATACGCAGGCGCCGGTAATCCGTTGAAGTAGAATCGGGATAGCGAGTTCATGACACTAATCATCCTATTTCGCCGGTCGGGAAATATACTGAAAAGGGCGTGGGTAAGCAATTGGAGAAAATTTGTAATGGAAAGGTGCTCGGTGTCGCGTATAGGTTTAAGGTGTACGGTGTCTTCCGAGTCGCACTCTTCAGAAGACAGGATGGGTTCGAGGGTTGTCATTCTCGACGGAGAAATGGGAGGTTCCCGCCGCTTACGGCGCTTGAAGGAGTAGGAAGTATATGTTTTCCCGCAGTTGTTGCACCTCGGGTTAGCGTAGAATTTCCAGAAAGAGGATCTGTCACTTTTGCTACAACGGAGTGGGTAGGACAATCCTCAGTGGTATGATGTACCTGCGTGCTGGTAGAGCAATACCTGGGGTAAGGTTGCGGGATAAGGGAGGGTTCACAACTATGCTATCGCCAGAACATGACGACACTGCGTGCGAGGAGGTACTTCAGGGTATCTTTGGAAGGGGTGTTGCTGCGGACTAGGGATGTGGATATGTTGGGGGCTTTGCAGGTGGTGCGAACGACCTTGCTCACATGTGGCAGATCTATTGCACCCCGATCCCCTCGGCTTTGATGCTCTTATCTACGTGACGAATCACGCAGGAAAATGAGAGAAATATTGGGTCGCAGTTGGAAGAACAAAGACCAGATAGTTGGGACAAGGTAACGGTGGGCTCACGAAGTGGTATCGCAGCCTAAGCTATGCAATAGAGAGGAGGCAGGAGACAGGTGTGCTTATGGTTGAACGTTAAGTTCAACAGGATTTCTGGGTAGTGATGGACCTGGGGATATTGCGGATGCAACACCTCGAGGATTGGGAGCGGGTAGGATTATGATTGGGGGATCGGGTGTAAAAATCACAGCAGTTAAAGGTGGCTGGGAGGATGTGGGTAGCAGGGCGGATTTGTGCATGTGTGCTTGTTTGGTGTGTTTGTGGAGGTGGTGGAGCGTGTAGAAATGTAAGAATGTGCGGATGTGGTGGAAATGGAGGAAATTGAAAACAAAAGAATTGTCGTGACAAGTATTGATGGAAGTGTCAAACGAAAGTATTCTAATTCAGGGAATTCTTCTGAAAACAAAACTCGCATAAACGTAAATTATAACGACTTGGACATGCGTCTGCGAACAAGAATTGGTTTATTGCAATGTTATTATTATTGTGAATGCGGTAAAAATTACACTGCTGGATTACGAAGATTTCGTACAAAAATGGGTTTGAGAGCAGGGTCGTGCTAAATGAAGGCGTACCGTAATTTGATTAGCAAATTTGAAACGACAGGGTCTGTAGCTGACCTTTCCAGATCAGGAAAACCTAGGATGATGCCCAATCAAATCGTAGCCAATACTAATCCGCTAGGAATCAGCGGTGTGAATGTGACATCAACACGATTACAAATTCCATACACTACGGATTGGAACATTTTACGGAAAATCCTAAAAATGTATCCCTATAAGCTGCAACTGCTGTTAGAATTAAAGGAAGCAGATTTGACTCTTAGGTAGGATTTTTCCTTACAAACACTGGCTCAGATGGAATTTTAACCTGCATGGTTATCCCGTTTTTTATGGACAGATTAGGCCCATTTCTCTTTTAATGGTGGATTGTATACTCAAAACTGGAGAATATGGTCATCAGAAAATCCACATGATGTCGCTCAGCAAGGTCTTTATGACAAGAAATCCCCATTTGGTGCGGTTACACAGCTAATTTCATCATTGGTCCATACTTTTTCGAGGAAGTATAGAATGGGAAAGCCGTATATGTAACTGTTACCGGTGAACGATACCTGCAAATGTTAACGGATTATGCAATTCTACAGTTTCAAAACGAGTGCAAAGGAATTGAAAACATGATTTTTATGCAGGATGGAGCACCCGCATATATATATATATATATATATATATATATATATATATATATATATATATATATATATATATATATAATTGTTAACTAGGGCTTTTCAAGATCGTGTTATAAGCAGACATTTTGCAAATTTATGGCCACCAAGGTCGCCTGATATTAACTCAGCGGATTACTAGTTGTGGGGTTATTTAAAAGATTTGCTGTTTAGAATACGTCCAACAAGGCTGGAAGAATTAAAGGAGAGTATTACGGAGCAAATTCGTGAAATTCAACCAATAATTTTGCATAGCGCTGTATACAATTTGGAGGTAATCTCACAACAGCAAAGTGGAGGTCATATCGAATAATTGCGGTAACCAGTGTCTGACATCAGAATTCCCATTATTTAAGCAGCTAGATTCTATTTATTTTTTGTTATTAATTTTATTTGTTAAAAATATATAATAAGTTGAAATATATCCCTTACTTTATCAGAGTTAATGTAATGCAATTTTTAACAGGCAATATTGTGATGAGTGCCCTGTTTAGATCACCGTGTCCATACCACTACCGTGATTCTCAAATCACATGTCACTTGTTGTAGGTTATGTGATTCTTAGCATTTAGCCATAAATACTTTCATGTAGAGGGCGAAACTTAAAACAGTGCAAAAAGTATTAAGAGTAATGGGCAAAAGTGGAATAAAAAATGCATCTTTGACAGGCCATAACTCTTTAAGTAAGCAGAATTATATATATATATATATATATATATATATATATATATATATATATATATATATATATATATATATCAGATAGATATGTCAGATGAAATTCACACAACATGTCTGCTCCAGATGTATTTTAGTTCGTAAATTTATGATTACATTAATCAATTTTAATTGTTAATTGTGTTAGATGTTAGTAACTAGTTTTTTTAGTGATTACCTCAACATATGTAAGTTGCCTTTGGTGGACTAATGTACTTATATCAACTGTTATCATTAACTTTTAGTATTCCTGATGAAGCTACCAAATCAGTAGCGAAATATTGATTTAAATATAATGAGGATTACTCTCTAAAGTGGTGGATTAATTATTACGTGTATACCACTATTTGACCGATTCCTGACTAAATAAAGTGTTTAATATTGTTTTAACTATAACGGTTGTTGTAAGATTTGTCTTTGATTTTAGATATATATATATATATATATATATATATATATATATATATATATATATATAGAGAGAGAGAGAGAGAGAGGGGGGGGGGGGGAGAGAGAGATACGAGATAGGTCAAATAACGAACAAGTTGCAGTTTTAGGGAACCAATCTACTTATCAAACATGCTTTAAATGTTTTCCAATTTGAGATATACGAGAACCAAAGAGTTCAATTTTCGATTTTTGCTAGTAATAAATTGATTTTTGAATACAGGGAAATTTTAGTTGATTCAACATTAGCTATCTCAAGAAGTACCTGGATTCTTCCTGCGACGTTTCGTGCCTTTCAGGATATCATCAACTTTTTTTTTCAAATACGGACATGTATTCCTTATAATTTTTTTTTACAGAATTTGTAATGCCTTATGCAACTATGTAACACAATTGACCATTTTACGACGTTCTGTTTAACAAATAACCGTCAATAACCGTCAATAAGGGTTATAGAAAATGTTATTTTAAATTTGTAGAAACAACTGAATTATACACTAATATCAATCAACAGTTATATCAAATGTTCAAATTGACGTCCTTTCTAATGGTCAGCCTACATCTACTTAAATAAGATTTATAGTTGTTTATCATTTCTGGAGAAATACTTTTACACGCTTGTTTAATTGTTTATTTGTGTGGTCGAGATCTCGCGTAGAAGTTGAAAGGACTTTGTCTTTTATGAAATTCGAAATAAAAAAACCCAGAATTGTTAGATCTGGTGAACGGGCTGGCCAAGAAACTGGCCCATTATTTCCGATCCACTTGTTCGGAAAGGATTGCTTAAGTAATCTCTAACAATATTGGCGTTATGTGAAGGAGCCCTATCTTGCTGAAAATACATTATATTTATACGAGTACTCAAAGGCATTTCATCCAGATAATCCTGAAATGTTGTGTCTAAAAACATTATGAATTATTTAGAGTACATTCATAAAAATGAGGACTAATAGTTTTTCCATCCAACACTCCTATGCACACATTAATCCCAACTTTTTCTTGGAAGTTTGTTTCTCTATGAAGCTGGTTGCTTACATCTGACCATTTGTCATATTGAACCATCCATTATTTGTGAACCTAGATTCATCAGACCACAATATTTTTTTAAAGATATTTCTCACTTCTCGATTTTTTCTTCCATAAACAGTTCCAGTATGGCGGACGTAAGATAGCGTCTAGTAATGTAAAATTTAAAAATTAGTATTTGCACATCATAACGATATGATCGAATGTTTCCCAACGTGGTCAGGTGGAAGCCTCGAATAGGCATCTCCTACAGTATTAATGCCCTCTTATAGTATCCCGGCTCTGCTACATGTGATTTTTATTACCGATGGTGCTCGTGGAAACAAAATGGATGTAGCTCTGAATAATAATGTGAGTGCCATCTCGCTAAACATAAATGTGGGGAAGGTTCACCTAGCAAACCCCCGTTTTCAAAGAACTCTTAGAAAGAGGTTCAACCCCGGATCCTTGTTTTGAAAAGAAAGGAAGCGTTAAATTTTGATAAAATCACTCCGTTTCTCATTCATAAGGTATTACATGCTACTTAGGTAACTTGAAAACCACTACAAAAATTAAAGAGTCAGATTCTTACTTTTAATACTCCCATACCTCCAAAATCTATAAAAATTGCAGATTATCCTTTAAACGTTCATCTTTATATACGTGTACCTGTAAAATGTTTAAATGTCATAGGTTTGGTCATATATCGCCAACTACACAGTAGAAGTAGAATAGTGTACAGGTGGAAAGCCACTGCATATAAGCAACTTTTGTAAAGAACCCATTTCATGAGTAAACTCTGGTGGAATCCACTCTGCTATAGCTTCAACAAGATAAAGTAAGTGAAGAAATACGAGTAAAAGGTAAATTTAGATATACTGAAGCTAAAAAGGGAGTTATAGCCTCTACTTCCAATGTGGGGGTTACCCATGCCGACGCAACTGCTTTATCTTCCGTTATAGAACCAAGGTTTGACATACACTCTTCACCAAATGAGATGTTACTACTCTTTATTGGCGGAATCAAACCATTGATAGAGAAACCCATTGAAACAAATGCTTTTTGGAACCCATAGCTCCTCGTCTACGTCCCATATCTCCAACTATGAAGAAAAGAAAACGGGATTATAACGATATTCGATCTGTGGCCGGAGAAGGCCTTTTGATTGTAGGAAGGGCAAGGATTTGTCAATGGGAAAACCGACAAAAGGTAATTTCGGCTGCCATTGAAAACGAGGCTCTTTACTAATTTCTGTGATATTTTGTGCTATTAGTGTTTGATTTTATATTTTTGTTTCTTGCTTTGTCCGTATTGTTTGATTTTAAATATACATTATGTATGTCTGAAAAAGTACTTGTTGCAACTATATATATATATATATATATATATATATATATATATATATATATATATATATATATATATATATATATATATATATATATATATATATATATATATATATATATATATATATATGTGTGTGTGATATATATATATATATATGTGTGTGTGTGTGTGTGTGTGTGTGTGTGTGTGTGTGTGTGTGTGTGTGTGTGGGTGTGTGGTGTGGGTGTGGGTGTGGGTGTGTGTGGTGTGGGTGTGGTGTGTGTGTGTGTGTGTGTGGGTGTGGGTGTGGGTGTGGGTGTGGTGTGTGTGTGTGTGTGTGTGTGTGAGTGTGTGTGTGTGTGTATATATATAATTGTTATTGTATATTTTTAATAATTTTGCGTTTTATAGCATCGATAGTCTAAAGGAACTGTAACGGGTTTGCTTATTTATTTTGTGATCGTATAACAATAGTTAACGAATATGATTTCCCTTAAACTACAACTTTTTCGTCATTTAACCTATCTCGTATCTCCTAAGGTTTCAGAAATCACAACATTGGTGCCATTTAAAAGGATCAACCTGTATACAAACACACATACGTATATATATATATATATATATATATATATATATATATATGTATATAGTTATTGTATATTTTTAGTAATTTTGCGTTAATTATATGTTCTATGGCATCGATAGTCTAAAAGAACTGTAACGGGTTTGCTTATTTATGGCAAGTAATTTTAAACATAAATACATATTACATGTTTAACATAAATACAAAGAAAAGGATTTCTTTTCTCACAGCCATAGCATGGCTTGCATCTTTATCTTTACTTGGTAACACCTAAAGGTCCATCTTCCAATGAAGTTCGGTTTGCTTCCGAATGCATCTCGGTCTGCTTGTATTTCTGCAATATTATCTTGCTTTGTCTTGGCAAATTTGCTAACTGCACTCTTTTCTTTAGTTGTTCATCTAATAGCTATAGCCCTAATCTCTTCGTTTATATATATATATATATATATATATATATATATATATATATATATATATATATATATATATATATTGGAATCTTTGTATTTTGTCTTAAAAATAGATCACTGTGTGTACCAAATTCGGATTATCATTTTTATAACACTCGCAAGAAAAATGAATTTCGTTTACAAATTTAAAAAAAAAGTTCTCATAATGATTCATACTTACAAATGGGACTTAGATTTTATAATATTTTACCCGAAAATATAAAATCAACAACTGCCTACAGGACTTGCAAAAATAAAGTGAATAAATAACCTGTTGAACTCTATGGTGTTATATTCAACTGAACAGTTTTCTATAAATGTTGCTCATCATTCATGTAATATTTGAAATATGCTGGTTACATCTGTGGTAAATTTTAACCACTCTAGGTATGTAATTTAGCGATTTTATATTTACCTGAACTTTACTACTATTTTCTTTTTTGCAATATTCTATTGTTGTATTATAACCAAACATGGTTTCAATAAATACTACTTCTCTCTCTCTCTCTCTCTCTCTCTCTCTCCTTCTCTCTTTATCACAGCTACGCATTTTTTGTACGCAGTAAGTATGTATAGTCACTACAGCATTCCAATGATTTAGCACACGTAGTTAAAATTATCTAATTATATAATAATTAAACGTATATTTACTGTTTTTTAATGCTAATACAGTAGTTACGAAAAATGATAATCCTTTAATTGGTTAGGCTTTTAGTTTAGTAAGTGCTTTTGCACCATTCGCATGACGTTTTCTTCAATTTTGTACAAATATTATATTAGCAAATTTTTTAAATTATTTTTATTGTGACATTTGTCATCGTTTCATCGTTACTGTTTGTCAGTAGGGAGTGTTTTGGAATGTCTCCAAAGAGATTCAATAATATTTAATCTATTAATGATTGACTAATTAATCATTTCTAGCAATCATATAAGAGTCAGTAGTAGGATTATATTATTATAGCGAACTTGTTCTTCGCGTTTTCGTATTTTACAAATGTTGACATTAATATCTCAATTATTTGTTAACACTGTTTGCCTTTAACGAGGCGAGCAACTATAATTGTTGTTGAAAGGTTTAAAGCTTGTAAATTTTGCTATCGAATACTCCACTTCTGTCTAAATTAGATAAGTATTTTAATTAGGAACTGTAGTCGTTAATTACACCACTTGGGCCCCACTAAATGGATAAGTTGTTCAATATTAAATATAGCTTTGGAATAGTACACTCTACCAAGATTTCTAATAAATTTGAGTTGAAACCTGCAGCCAACGAAGAAGCATATTGTCACGGCCACCTATCCGCAGGGTTTTCATAGTTTTTTAAGACATTTTTGAAACTGTTATGTAGGCCAGAAGACGTTTTGTTTTGGGAGTCAACGATTGCTGAGAGATTATTGCTACGGTCCCGTCTTCTTCTTGAGATTAAACCCTCACACGTATTATTGGATAAAAATAAGGAAGATAATAATGGATATTATGCATTTATTGTTGCGGTCGAAAATGAAATTAACACGGAAGGTAACAGACAATTAAAGTGTACCAGACTAGCTGGGGGCAGAAGGCCGTTGTTCGTATTTTTGAATTTAAAAATACTGAAGGTGGTTAGTCGTATTGTAGAAAGTCGCAAATAACTGTGCGTCGCAATTGGAATAAAGTCAAGTAGTGGGCGCCAAACTGTTATTAAAACAAAATCGGTAAGAATACACCTGGGCACACGTAGATAAATCAATCTTCAACAGTCGAAAGGTCTCACTTACCTTTGTCTGCCTCCAGATGCACGGAAGAGATGCTCCGGATCTTTAGCCCTAGACCAACTTTCCAAGACAACCACACGCTTCAAATACTAAAGAAGCTTGCACGCAAATCAGCTGTTGGGGTTCAATGGCTTTCTTTAACTTAATTTTACGTTACATTACTCCCAACGTTTGTGAACAAAATCCACTCAAACAAAACAAAAAATGACAACGCGAAACGTTTCGCTTAATTATTGCAAAATCAAATTCAAATACTAATGATCTGCAAAACTTTATCATCAATTAAACGCAAAATAACATAATTAAACATAAGCTAGACAAACGTCATCCAAAATTTCTCTAATTTGTAACGGTAAACAAAGAAACTATTTAATACAAAACTATATGAAGCTAAATACGTCAATTTTAGGAAATTGCCGCTGGTCACTTTCTAAATAAATCAATAAAATTCAAAATTAATAAAATTAGCTTCAACTAAAATCTTTTAGTTTTCAATCAATATTCGTTAATATTGCTTTCGCTGCTCGGGAGGAGATTACAAATAAGGCTATTAAATCCAATTAATTGTTCATCTATTGTACAAACATAAGTAAAAAAACAAACACACAACAACGATACATATGTTAACAATGTTAACACTAATTTATGGTCGGTTATCTTAAAATTTTGTAATAGGGGAGAATATACCAGCACTCTTTCTAAATTTGGTACTCTGGCTTAGTTTAAAATTTTGAAGTAAAAGTTATATAAATACGGTCAAAATTCGAAGCATTTACGTAAACCAATGGTCGCTCAAAATAAATTTTACAGTGCGAAATTTTTATACACATAAACCTCAGTAAACATTGTAAAAAAATATCAAAAGAAAACGGAAATAAAAGTAGTTCGTCAATCTTAATTTAAAATAACGTAAATGGATCAACACTTTAATTACAAAAAAAAAGAACTACGTTTATCCGCTTCATCGTCAAATAATTTCAATAAATTGCGAACACTTGTAAATAACACCATCAACATAAAAGTACAATGTTAGATAACCTTCTGGAAGTATTCTTGAACTTTCTCCCTCAGGTTACAGCGGAAGCAATCTGGACGTGAACGGTTTCAGGAAAACTGCTTAATGACTTCCAAATGGCAAACCAATGCAGCAATTACCAAATAATAACTTTAATAACGGTAAGTTTTATTTGACTGAATTCGGCGTTGTTAAAGTTGGGTACACAAGAAGCTTTTACGCACGATATTATTTATACTATATTGGCTTAATACGGTAGCCTTATTTATACTTTAAAATAACTATTTACAGATTTATATACAATAAGACTTGGTCTATCAAAGGCTGTTTACAGAACCACATAAAAATATAAGGTTCGGGCATACAATACTCCACCATAAACAACATATAAAATTCGCAAACGCGTTAAAAACTCCGTAATTCAGGAATCACTTGGGAAAACATTATCCTGACTTCAGAAACGATAAGTATGTCTAGTAGACCACGAAAAGCCACACAAAGCTCTCAGGCCTTGTAAACAACCAACAAAAACCACACAAAATATTCAATTTTAAAAACAACAACCAATCATAAAACACATTATTCAATTTATGAACGCGGTAGTAACGATATGCCCTTTCCGTAAATAATCGAGAGAAATTACGCCATACTTTTGCTTTCACATAGAAACTGCATGGCCAGCTTTTCAAGTAACTAACGCTTTCGACTCTTACGGTACACATGCACTAAACTTTTGTATTGTATTTAGACAAACATTGCCTTCCCCTCTATGATGATTCTTAGTCAAAAATAAATCAGTAAGCTGTGCTGCAAAACTTGGCACCTTCCTCTATTAAGAGTCGTTATCAGAAACTTAATACAACACAATTTGGAATTTTATGTCTATAAGACATGGCGTTTCTTAATTTTAAACCTTGGAAAAATTTATATGATATTCAGGATTTTAATTTGAATTGATCCTAACAAAGCAATCCATTTTAATTAAATACGACAAATTCTAAACTGAAATACAATATAAAGCTTTAGAACAACAATAGCAGAAGTCTGTAAGTTTGAACGCAATTTACTCAGCTTACAAGAATTTCTAAAACTTAATATAATGAAAATACTTATTTACACAAAAACTATCCTAACACTACTCTAATTATAACGCTAGTATCACCTGTGACTAAAACGCAATCCATTGTAGAATTACCATTATTTGACAACAACCAAAATAAATCCTATACGTCCTTACAATATTGAAATTCCAAATTTTAAATCTTTTGACTTTTAGAATCAAAATTTCGAAAAACGAGACAAAAAAAATTATCTAAAGTGATTTTCCCTGGGAAATTATATCACAGAAACAATTGTAGCTTTACTTTTGGCATTTTAATTTCACGTGCAAGGACCAAAATAAAACAAGCTCAGTATTTTATTGGGTAATCTACGTTGCCGGTGCAGTTGGACTTTGCTGGAGATAATTGACGTGCCGAAACAAAAACTAACTTTTACTTCTGTAACAAAGACGTTTATTGTTACACTAAAGTGGGAAGCAGGTAAATTTTAGAAGTAATTTGTGTTCCTCTATAAAATAGAAATTTTAGCTGCGAATGAATTCTACATATATGGGAAAATAAGGCAATAAAAGTGTAGGACAATCACAATAGCAGTTACTTTAGTTTGTCAAGAACTATTACAGCAGGTTATCAATACTACATACTCCTTGAAATAAAACCGATACCGTTGAAAACTATGTCCTGATACCAGCAAGAAAATCAAGTTTGGAAGACAATGCTAAATTATAACGTCATTTACAAGTCTCACTTTGGGCATTTAGATCCATGTGAAATTAAGGACGCCCATATAACCAACTTATTTTGGACGTATTGCGAGTAATCAGAAAAAATGACCAATTATTAACGCCACAAATTCGTTTCTGACGTCAAGTTGCATGCTCGTCAGTATCGAATATTCGTTCTGAATTTATCTGCCTAGTGCAATTGTTATTAAAATACTATACATATTTTATTGCATTTTTTCTACTTTTTCTATCTAATCCCAGCTAAGAAATACTAGTTACAAGACTATGTAATAATAATAGTTTGAATTGAACAACTAATGCTCAATTTTTATATAAAGAATTGGCCGTTTCGTTTCATTTGGTGACTTAAAAAAGTAACACAGATTTGGCTGATTTGCGCATCGGTACAGTCGATAGAGGTTTTGAAGACATTTTACACTTTCCTTTATTGTAGCAGGCTGAACGGTCTGTAATAAAAATGTCTTATCTCCAAAGTGATATTTTTTCTATAATCATTAGTCAACAGTACATTTCCCTGTAAGCATTCCATACTATGTTATTAATCATGTACCAGGGTTTCAAATTAATAAATGTAGTATGATGTTATTTATGTCGATATAATCAATTACATGTATATGAGTAATTGTGTTTCGACACAACAAAATTATTTCTCTATTAAACTAATAAAGCTGATTGGAATTTCTAACAAAATATAATTTTGTTTAGGTAAATTAAAAACTTTTCGAATCCACTACATACAGTAAACAGGCAATTTATTATCGTAAAGGTTTCATTTTATTTCTTGTATAAAACTAATGACAGTTTTAAAAGGACCATGGCGTATATCACGTACACTATACGTACAAAATCATTACCTTTCTGAAATTTTGTAAAATTATTATTTGAAATTATTTTTTAACGTAGAATGTGGAAAGCTACCATCTGATTTAAGAGGGCGCTGCCTATCATTTCGCATACGTCGTTAACATTTAACATGTAATTATTTAGTAGCTCGGTGGTCATTACGTGTTAGAAAGCCACAAATAATTGTTATTTGCAAAAATGTGTAAATTGATTATCTTGTTGATAACTGTCACAGGTTCTCAAAAACCTACAATATTATTTAAATAAAAACTGTAACCTTTTTTAGCTTGTATTGCTGCAAACATTACTGGGTTTCCTTTCAGAAAATACATTCCCAGGAATGTTGAAGGTTCAAATGAAGGTAAAGTATGAACTGTTAACTAAGCAAATCTTATAAGTCATTCTTTCAGTAAGAGTTTTTCATGATAATGCAGAATCTTATAGTTTTATTGGAATTCTTCACTCTTTATTGATAATAATAGGAATCCTGTTGCTTGGGAGTTATGTCTATCAGGAAGAGTTGTTCATTAGATATATGGAGTTAATATATCCTTTAGAAGAAGAAAGTGACAGGTTAATTATAAAGAAGTCGGTTTAAAATCTTTGCAAACGTTACGCGTATGTATGAATTTTAAGTAAGGTATTATGTAGGTTTTAAGTATTTCAGTACCTGCATTTAATTCAACTACCTTATAAAAAAGTACGCTTTATGTTACAAGAATAGTGCATTTTATTATTATTACTATTATTATAAATCTTTATTATTATTGATATTTTTTTACAGAAAAAAATAAATGATTTGAAAAAGAAAGTAACAATCCCAAGGCGAAGTTAAGCTTACTCTGCTCAGTTTACTTATAGTTTGTTTTTGTATTTTTTAATATATTATACTTAGTTTATCTTATATACCATATTTAGTAAACGTTTTATTATGTGAACGTGAAATACGTTTTGATAGGTGTATATTGTATATGACTTTGGACAAAGTAGGTTATTAGAAGGTTCATGTAAAATCGATATCCAATCAAATAAATAACAAAATACTCATTATTAAGCTGAATCGTAAATCATGCCCTTTCACTCAAGTATGTTAAACCGACTATACGCACGTTGTGTATTTTACAAATCAGTTTGAAATAACATTTGAAGAGATATAAGTCAAAACTGCAAAAGACTATTTTTTAAGGTAACAACACAGTATTAACTTTTTTATATTATTTAACATTGTTTACGACACTTTTTTAGTTAGCGTTAGCTGTGTACCAATCGAATTACCATAACAAGCACCAGAATTAATTTAATAAATAAAAATAGTAAATACGAATATAGTGTAAGTAAATAACTTTGCTCTAAAGCTTTCAGGCGTAGGGTCTATATTTACGTACACTACATGGAAGATCCTAGAAGAGCAATTCTTAAGCATTATTAGTTATAAGAAGCAGCTTATTTCGACGCGATGTCATCTCGACGCTAGGTCATCTCGACACAACTTCATCTCGACGCTAGAACATACCTTACTACCCTTTGCAGTACGTTCAAACTAAAAATAACGCATGAAAATGTAAATTTTCACCATTATTACATATCATAAAAATACTTAGCTTTTGGGTTTAAATGGTGTATTTTTTATTTATAGTTTGTATACATGTAAACGTTTCGATAAGAATTACAATTGTCTTCGTCAGTAAATGGTAAAATCATTAAGAAATTACTTAAGATGTTATAATAAATGTGTAAAATATAAAAAATATGAAAATGCAAACATAAACCTCGTATTAGTATAACAGTTTGATAAACGTACAATTTGTTATAACATCTCAAGTCATTTCTTAAAGATTTTAGCATTTACTGATGCAGATAACTGTAACTGTTATCGAAACGTTTAAATTTATATAAAATAATTATGAATAAAAATTCACCATTTAAACCATAAAGCGAAGTATTTTTATGAAAGTAACGTAATTTCGATAGTGCTTTGTACGCGTATCATCAATATAGGAATAAAGCCAAATTCAAATATGTATTAAGACTTAATTACATGATAAAAATAAAATAACATTAAACATCTTAATCCATAAGAAAATTGTGTGCGATGCCACTAAGATATTCTAACATTTCGCGATTTTCAAAATCCTGAACTAACGCCAAAGTACGTGTATCAGTCTGTTGATACCTACAACGCTTTCTTGGTGCGTTATCGCCGCGGACAAAGCTATAATATGTTTGGTCTATAGATTTTTGAACAACCCGAATCCCATTAATAAATTTCCATAAAGTCGGATGATCTACTCCAAATTCGGCGTACATGTCTATGTGCCGCTTCAGCATAATTGTTTGTGCGCGCTTCATTGTTTAGGGTACGCGTATAACAAGACCAAATTCCGGGAGCGAATAAAGGACGGCGTGGACGATTATTGCGCTGCATTCTACCTATGTAAGTGTCTTCAAAATTGTCCAAAACTGGTTCTAATTCATCCGGCAATGCATTATTCAACGCTTCTAACCAATTTTCTATCTCATTAAATGGGACAAATGCCAAACCAAGTATCATAAATGCATGTGCAAAATCTGCGTATCTATTAGCCCTTCCTCTGTTAATTATCTTTTCAAATTCTTTATTAAAAGAAAAATAAAAAATTCATTAAACCCCACAAGGGGAACATTTAATGTAAAAAAAAGTTCGAAATCGAGGGATGTATGGGATGGTTGAAAATTAGGCCAAATATAACAAATTTAACGGATCATGCAGGTGTAAATATCCTCTTCTGTGTTTGGCAGCAGTGCATATAAAATCGGTACAACGATACCACCGCGTTCTGCCATAATGACGAAGATCAGGAAAAACAATTAATTAGAAAATCCAGCAATCAATGTTAAGATAGTTATGTAAATTAATCAGATGGAAATTTAGAATTTATTATGATTATCACATAATATTACATTTAAATTTCAAAAATGAATACAGAATCGTTTTCTTATAGCTTCTAATTACCTGCTGAAACAATTTTGGGGCGGGTTTAAAGGTCCCATCAACCTAAACTTTCTTTACGTGCATAATCCAAGTTTGAATGCTGGTGTTGCCAAAAAAAATGAGAGTCCCCCTCTCGCCACCAACTACAGAATCGGCCAACAAAGAATTTTTTTCTTCATAATTTCTGTAATTGTCAGAATTTCAATGGAGGCACGATCAGGAGGTTGTGCTGGAGATACACTATTGCACAAGTTTGGCTTGGGATTTCTAGAGTTTCAATAGCTCTACGTTTAATTACGTTATTTGTGCGAATCGCCTCAACTCGCACAGCATCACTTCCATGGCAGTGTTCACTAACAACCCGAATAAATTCACCACTTTTTTTTCAAATTTCAACATCATATCGCAACGATTTTTTAGACCCATTAGCAATTAACTTGTCTAAACACTCTAAACAATACAAATATCAATTATGCCCATATTTTTTTTTATTGCGAACTGAACGTATCATTTTGAACACAATGTGAACACTAATAAGGTATTCAAAACACTGTTAAACAGAAAATCTCCATTCCCACTTATCCTTAAACCGGGTGGTACCATTGTCTAGAAAATGTTAATTGATATTTAAAGATTTTGACTTATTTCATTTCTTCGGTAATAATTTATTCTTTTATACTCGTAATCCTCATTCACAGTATCTGTCAATCAATGGGTCAATAAACAAAGAAAAGAATTATTACCGATACTGAAGTATCACTAAACGAGCATTAGCAAAGGTATTTCATTAAATCTGTGTTTAATGATCCGAGACACAATTAATGTAGTACATATTAAAGATTCTTTTCCATTTTGTGTAATACCTTAATTACCCTATTGACATTGTATAAATTCTGATATTTATATTTGTTCTCGCCTTCTTCTTCCTTTATAATCGTCCCCCTTGTCGTCGTCGTTTCTCGTCTTCATCGGTAGATAACGCTTTAAGTAAACCAGCAGTTAAACTAAAAAGGTGCTACTTTCAACTGTTTCATTACTCCACTTTGATACAACATTGATCGAAATATATCCTACCTTCCACCAAAACTTCTGTAACTGCTGCTGAAGAACTATTAGAAAAACTATTAATGTCACCTAAAGGACAGTCAAAGGTTTCGGGTTATCTTGGTTACTCTATGATCTCTACACCGATCGGAACCAAATTTCACCAGTTTCTAGACGTTTAAGTTTTACGCACTTGCGTCAAATTTAAAAGTAGCTGCTACATCTGATTTTGAGCGGTATAAAGCAGAATTACATTTACCCTTCGTACTCCTTACCTCGTAGCTACAACAACAACAAATCATGGGTGTAGAAATTTAGGTCATAAATACGAAGATTAAGTTTGAACGTAATCGCTTTATGTGAGAAAGTGAAAAATGAATCCATACCCATTTGATAACATGACACTTTGATACTGGCAAGTTATTATGGTATTATGTAATGTGAAGTTAATGTGTTTTATAGTATCCTACTAATTTTAGTAGGAAACAGGAAGATACCCATTTAAAAACGTTGTTAAGTAATGTTTAAGGTTACTCATTCATCTTTAATTATTCTAAACGCGAGAAATCATTTTTTTTTAATTAAGTTTTGATTAAATTACTAATCATTGGTGGTTACATTTAATTCTTTTTTCTACTCCTATATGTGTAATACATGAACAACGAAGATCTTTACTGTACGTGTAAACCATCCTTTACGTCATACGGTTACGTAATGAAAATTAGAACTGTTACGTTATATATATATATATATATATATATATATATATATATATATATATATATATATATATATATATATATATATATATAGTTTAAGGAAAATTAATTCTTAGTATGGCGCACATTAACATTTTGTAAAAGGGGTACAACACTTTAATATGGTTTTGAAGTATTTAGTACATATATAATATATTTATTAGTTGTAGTAAAAGTACCTATTTACTATACTATTAATGCACAATCCACCCAAGCTTTAGGTGCGTTAAAATGTGATTATAAGTAAACATATACTGATATTGTTATTTAAAAAAACTTAAAGACCATGTAAGAACGTGTCACTTTGTATTAGATTGTAATTGTCACTTCAGAAGTGCAGAATATAATGAAATGACATCGGCATATACCAGTTATCGATGGTGTCTGCGATTACTTATGATATATGGAACATGACTTGTTTTAAAATTTTGTGATTTTTACATGAAACATTATAGTTGACAATGCATTATGTGCTTTTTGATGTGGTTGATTTAGTGGGGTGTTCAGTTAATAAGAAGATGGGTTATTAGATAATATCGTTGGATATGATCTTATTTATCCATATGTTACACGTTCATGTAGCTTATGACTAGTTATTTTGAAGACATGAAAAGAAACTGTACATATTTGGATGCATTCATTATTTATGTTATTTACTATATATTGTATCTGTAACTTTTTGTTTTTTTTTGTAATTGAAATAAAGCTAAAACATAAATGAGGTACATTCGCAGTGTTTATTAATGAGGGCATATTTAAGACTCTTTAACTGTAATGCAACAAGATATTCATAACGATTAGGTTATTTTAACTTGCAGTATTATCATTCTAATGGGTGTAGTTAATGATCTGTTGACTTTTAAAACACATGTTGGTCATAAAACGTAGCAGGCAATCAGTAACAATTCTGTGTTTAATAAAGGCTCAACCGCCACTGCAAGTTAGTACATAATTTGTTGAGAGTGATACATTTGAAAGTTCCGCTTATGATTAGGAAGCTTCGTCAAAGACATCAAAACCTACATATGTATTTATGCCATTTACTTCAGTGTTAAGAATCATAGGCCATTGTGGTAAACTGAAAAAATTTTTGCAATAAATTTCAATTGTTCAAAATACAAAAAACATATCAGTACGTCCTTTAACTCACAGATATTATTTAGTTAGTACTTTACTTAAGTTTAACATTACTTTAGTGCTAACCTCCGTTAATAAAATAAAATTTCATATCATCACTAACCATAAATAATTTGTTTAATTTCAAGATAAGTACGACATTTTTATTGATGTATGAAGTAGACATGTTGACATTAATTTAGGAATATGATGTCGTCCAAATGGCCACCTGGTATGTACTGGCATGCTGCGACCCTTTTAATAAAATTTTCTAAGACTTTTTGTATATGTGAAGGTTTAAATAGCATGCACGTTGTTTTGCCTCAATAACGTACACATTTCTACCATGCAGCAATCTAACAATATTGTTTAAATCATTTTGTATAACCAAATTAGAAATATCAAAATTTCTATGCATCAACAACAACTCAGCGTCTTCCGCATACATATACGATCTACACTTTTAACAGCTTTAAATATATCATTAACGTGGATAGGGAAGAGAATTGGTCCTATATTACTACCTTGGGGCACACCAGAACGTACCACTTTTTATGTAAATAATTTCTTTATTCACTTTCACTAAAAAAAATTTCGATCACCCAAGTAACTTCATTTCAGTTCCTTCCTAACCTCTCCAATTCATTCGAAACACATAAGTAATATTCCATGGTCGTTGGTACGAATGGATTTAGGGAAGTGAATAATACCCCTATTATATAGTTCCCTTTACCCAAGTGCTTGTCTTTACATAATCATTAAATTTACGCAAAAGCTGTTTTAATGCGTCTCCTTTTTTATAAGTTGGTGTTGTTGTTGTAACATTTAATTCATTGGGAAACGTTCTTATTTTCATAGCTGTTCATAGTAGTGTCATAGTAGTTGCAAAATTAGATAACCGAATATGGCGTATTTGGTTATGCAGTTATTTTTTACGTCAACTGGTCTGACATTATTACATCCCGTTGATTTCTATCTTATTATATTTTCCATTTCTCTTGTATTGGAATAAAGTAGGTAAAAAGCACGATTAAGTTTTCCCATAGAAACAGTCACTTGTACATTATGTTAACATTGATTTCTTAGATCTTCTGATCTGTTGATGAAAAAATTAGAAAAGTTGATTACAATATCCTTTAGATATTAACACTTGCCAATAATGCCTGGACTTTTTCGGTTGCACATATTTTTTTGTTCTATTATATAGGACTTCATAATTTTTAGTTCATATGTATTTCGAGTCTTGTGATTTTTGAGACGTATTATCGATAAGTTGTTGTTCTGCCTCTTATCTAGACAGAATTATATTTCCCCTTTTTAAATGGTCGACTCTAACGTTTGACGTTTGTCATCCGCTGTTATTAAACGTGGATCGCTACACAAAAGAACAAGGTATTGTTATTGTAAAAACACACACATTTGGCGAAAGCTTTGTGGAGACTGTTCGAAAAGTTCATGGAACTCTGGGTTCAATTAATGAGTCCACCGTTCGATGATTAATTAAAAAATTTAGGGAAACGGGTTGGGTTATGAACAAATAAGTCTACGTGTCTTCGTTATGTGCGGTCAGCAGAAAAGATTGCAAATGTCGATAAGTGTATCGGTGAGAAACCAGGAGCAGCATCACGACCTCGGTCTCAACAAATGAACATGATCAGAATTAGTTCTCTATCCTTACAAAGTTTAATTAACTCGGGAGCTCAAGCCACAAGACTATTCCGTAATATTATGATTGAAAACCAACTCGAGAAGGACAATTTCTTTAAAAACATCATCTTTAGCGATCTCATTTTCATTTGGATGGTTTTCTTAATAAGCAGAATTGACGAATTGAAAATAAAAATCCTCGTATTATTCATGAAAAGAAAAGGTGCACCTACAAAGAGTCACGGTTTGGTGAGATTTATGGGCTGAAGGTGTAATTGGGTCGTTATTTCTTAACAATCATACTAGGAAAGCTGTAACTTTAAATAAAATATGATATCGTACCATGATATCTAACTTCTTCTGGCATCAATTAGACGTTATGTATCTCGATGAAACGTGGTTTCAACACAATGTTATTCGTTAAGACGTTTTCGTAGTAGAGTGATTTCCAAAAATGCTGACGTTAATTGACCGCCGAGATACATGCGATATTTTCTCATGGGGATTTATAAACTCCAATTTCTGAACTGAAAACAGCGATCTAACCACTTATTTCTGGAAGTGAGCCAAGTGCCTTGCAAAAGGTCTTCGTAAACTCACTTTATACATCAATAAAGATTTACCAAGTAAATAATAATTTACTGTGTTTCGTTACAAAATTAAATATTTCGTAACCGATGGGCCACCTTATATATTTATTGTTAATTTCTTCTGTTATCAAATCATTTTCTTTCTGCTCGTGTTGTTGTAGTCCAATGTTTATACTTTGTCGTATAATTGTCATACATGTTTCTCATTTTTACTTTTTTTTTCGCAAATCTATCTAAATTTCTATCTATTACTAGTTACCAACCTTTATCTGATATTATTAGGTTTACCAAATTGATATTTAGTTTCTTGCCTTCATTTACAGGCAGCAACATTACCCAATCTAAAATGAGTACATACATATAGGACAGTGATCTGAAAGCTTACCATGTAACACCCATGAGTGAATTTCTAGACTGAGGTTCAAATAAATATGTGGTGTGGTAGACAGTTGACTAATAGTACTCGAATTGCTTTTCGTGTGGTAGCACATGTAAATCCTTTATAATGTAAAGTAGATTCATATTCATTACTTATTTTTGTGGTTCTTTAGATGAGATTAATATTTATATCTCCTATCATTATAGAATTATAGTCCACGACGCTTGAAAGCACAATGTCTAGTTATACGAAAAAATCAGAAGCTCTTAAACTACATTGACGATAAATAAAAAATATATTAAATTAAAAATTGCTGTACAAGTATTGGATCTCGCTTTTTACACAAACGCAATGACCTGTACAAGCATGATTGTGTTTAAATGCAAATCTATTGTTTTTGCAAAATATTTATAATCCACCACCTTGTTTATTTTCTTTGAGCTTGCAAAATTATTATAGTTATGGATCTTTAAACTGCTTTCTTCTATTATGTTAAACTATGACAACATATAACATCTAAATTGCTTAACTCAGTTAGTATTAATACATAATGGTAATATACTAATAATTCTCGTCGTATACATTGAATGTATGTACTCGTACCATTATTAAGTAGAATTTATTTTAATTTATATTACCTACATTCGCTATCTTTGAATTTAAGACCTAAATCCAATCAGGAATAGTAAATAGCTTGAGTTTTTTGCTATGCTTCCTTATGTTATATATAAGGAAACTGAACATACATCAACGGTTTCTGTAATTATTTCTGGAGGGTATTAGATTTGAATGGAAGCATTGATTTTATCACAAAAAATAATGCAAGAATAATGATACATAATAAGGGTGGTAAGAGTGCATCATTACGATCACGGGCTAGCGAAGCGACCTTGTGTCGTGACATAAACGAGAGCGTAGTAGGCATTACCACTCGAGTTGTGTACTATGCTTTTTCTCCTCCTATATAGTATTATAGGAATGACTCACGTCTAATACGGAACTTCCACTTAGTAAGTTTTTGTTATTACTTTTGAATGTTTTATGCACGTACTCAATCCTTTGATGAACGATACTATAGAAAATAAGTTGCTGTGTTCTTGAATTTGAAACGCGTTCAGTGTTTTTTATTTTTTTGTGGTGTGTGGGTCACAGGTCCTACTACAGTTCCAGGTTGCCAGTTTTTTCAAATGTAATTGCTTAGCATAACAAGATACTTGTAAATGTTTTGTAATAGAACAAGTTTGGGAAACTATGTAATTTAGGAGTTGAAATTGACCATCATCTAAAACTGCATAAACATACAGACTATATGGATAAATGTGCCCATTAAAAAGAAGATCTAACAAAAATGTCTTGAAATTGGTTTATAAAGCATTTGTCCAAGCAATACTACGATGCGGAACACGTAACTGGGGTTGTACCGAAATTAGTCATACAGAAATAACATACAAGTAAAGGTATTACAAGCGATTGACGGGAACATTAATTGTTTAACAAATTTGACACTTTAAGTTTTAGGGTTTTATAAATACTGTATTGTACGAGATTACTATAAAAATGATTTGTGTAAAGAAACCATTAAACACTCATTTTATGGGAAATCGTAAGTAGTTATAACAAACATGGTAGCAGAACCTTAAAATGCATCACGCAAAATCTCAATTCTCAATTCAAAAGATAATTAAAATCTGGTTAATACGTGTTGTGTAACTTATTTATTAGTATTACGTTTTAATAATAATAAAGTCGTTTTTTTATATGGAAAATAAGTAACTATATTGAATTCGTAATCCAAAGTATAAAAAAAACGAAATAAATAGATAAAATAAACAAATAACTGGCTCTAATTTATATCGAAATTCTAAATTAAAAATAATTAAATAATTTTTTTTTCTCAAATATATAACAGCAAGTCGCATAGTGAAGAACCTAATTCAGATACGAAGCACCAAGCTTTGAATAGATTTTGATCGCTTAGAATATTAATAATAAACAAAAATAATAATGATCTAAAAGTAGAATTTTTGTAACATGTGAAATGGCTCTTTAGATAAAAAAAGTAATATTTAGGATTGCTATAGCATTGAATTTCTACGAAAAAATACGGTTCCTTTAATCCCATTCCAGATGTGATTGTTAAAACTCATAAAATGGTATTGACACAAATATAAAATACAAGAGATGTGACTATACATGGCAGAGTCTTATATAAAAAAAGCCTCTGTAAGTGTAAATTCTAGGTACAGCTTGCAGACTACCTAGTAAATCTTTAAACATTTTTCTTTGAATTCAATTTTAAAAGTTAATCCAACTTTTATTTATGCTACTATGTTAAATTTTAAACTTAATTATAACATTATATTTCATATTATTTTATAATATATTATATTTTCCATTGACAGCAAATTTAAAATTTAATTTAACTTTTTACCTTAGTTACTGTATTTAATACTAATTTTAATTAATTGATACTAAAAGTAGCAATTAAAGTGTAGAGGACTAACAGGGTCATTATCGTTGTTTATTATTACCCTAAAATTAAATAGAAGTGTAGTTTAAAAAATAAAAAAGTTAAGTTATCACAATTCATGGCAATAACAAACAGATTTGATTATTTCAAAATGACAATTATATGCAAGTTGAAACCTAAATTATAAACCAAGATAAACAATTTATTTCAACCGTAATGCTTCTAATACCTACGAAACGAACCGTAAACAGATTTGAATACTATATAACCTTTTTTAGTTAGGGTAATGAATATCCTGTTTTATTTTCAGTGCAGCTACTATGTTCTACAATCGTACAAAAAAAAACCTGTTTTTTCTTGCATGATGCAATGTAAACTAATTATTGTTTCCTTTTAAGCTCTAATATTCTACAATTTGATAGGTGGAAGGCATGTCTACCCAATGTCGCCCGTTGAAATACCTTCACCGTTACCATGGACTCCTTAATATTGGTGCTCCAATTTTCTGAGTTCAGCAAGCGCTGCCGGTCACTATCCCCTATATTCCTCATGTACTCGTCAACACGCACTAGCTAAGCGTGACGTTTTAATGGCTAAATCTTTAAAATGACGGGTTCTAAAACAGACGCTATACCCCAGGTAAGTAGGGCGAGACGCCCACGGGTTCGGGGGGGGGGGGAGGGGATCGTCAACGCCAAAATCATGACTAAGAAGAGTAAGATCTACCAGGAATAAAATTCTGTCCCATTCGGATGCCCGGGAGGGCAGGAATCAAGCGGCCTAGGTCATCGAAAGTACTAACATTCGGATACATTACAGCAATATACGTGGTATGAGGTCGAATCTTAATGCTGTTCACCTACACCTTGAATAAGTGCAACCGAACGTTCTGTTCCTATCAGAAACACAAGTCTCCCCTGGAAGAACTGATTCGCCTGAACTGTAATTTCCCAGATACAACCTCCACTCTGACTTTCACCTTAAAGGCGAAGTATGTGGGTAGACCAAGGACAACGCAGGTTGTAAGAGGATGTCCACTTTAGAAAACAACAAATTTAACGAGATCTAGTTCAAACATTCTGGGCTTCAATTTGTAAAATTATACTGTTGCATGTATAGGTCTCCCAATGATTTTAACTTCCAAGATCTTTTTAATTACTTTAGTATAAAAATAGACTACCTCTTATCCCGATCTCCATCTTGTGATATCTCAATTCTGGTAGATTTTAATGTCCACTCCAATTGGCTTAAACTTTCATCTACCACTAATCCTGCAGATCATAGTGCAGAAGCATTTGCTGTATCCTGTGATCTTACACAAGTGATTTCCTAACAAACCAGAATTCCTGACAACTCTAACCGTACTCCACATCTCCTGGACCTATTCCTTACAACTAACTCACTTGTATATAAAACAAGAGTCATTTTCCCACTTGGTCAAGCAGACCACTGCCTAATGGAAATAACATCCTCTGTACCCAATCCCACCGTTACTCTAAAACAGATAGAACTATGTGGTGTTTTAAATAAGATAACTGTAGCGAACTGCGAGATTTCTTTGCAACCTTCCCCTGAGTATTGTTTTAAACGGTCGTCCTCCTCAAACATCGCTCTTTCAATAACTGAAGTTACCTTGATGGGTATGGAGTTATACGTTCCCAAAAAACATAACCGTGTAGGTAATTTCCGTTCTCAATCTTGGTTTAATAGGGTCTGCATGGATGCATTATCGCAAAAGCATAAACTCCATACCAAATGAAAATCAAATAAATCTGTTAAAAATCACGCCTGCTATATTGACTCAAGGAATAGATGCAAAAGCATCATTACGAAGGCCAAAAAGATGCTTAAAGAACGTAGATGCAAAGAATTAATCTCATGTCCATTGGATAGTCGTAAATTTTGGTCATAAGCTGAATCCATAAGGAAAAACTTTAGTTCGTCTTACTTTCCTCCCATGTCGTCTCGCGACGGAGCTGTAGTAGCTGATCCTGCTGACAAAGCCCACCTATCGATTACATTACATCAAATTCATTCTGGTAAAATTGTGCCGTCGCCCAAATCTACCCCTACGCTATGAAACCAATCCTCTCTCGATACAAGCATCTAGAACCAATTATCAATAAGGTTGACTCAAACAAGGCCCTGACGGTATTCCAGCTGTCGTCTTTAAAAAATGCTACCCCTAGCTAGTACCTGTATTGTCCAAACTCCTTTCAATCTCCATGGCATCTGGATAGTTTGAGTCATCGTGGAAGTTGGCAAATGTCCAACCTATTCCTAAAAAGGATCAAGAAACCGATCCCTCAAACTATCGACGAATAGCTATTACTGCCATTAGAAGATCATGGAAAAAGCCACCAACCACCATTTACTTTCGTTTCTCGAGCCCAATAAGCTCCTAAATGACCACCGGCATGGATTCAGGCAGAGTCGTTCAACTGGCTTCATATGTCACCCAACTTTTGAATAACACATTGGAGAGGTCCGGTGAAACAGTCTTAGCTATAGATATTTCAAAGGCTTTTGACCAGGTTGGGCACAAGTACCTACTTGCCAAGCTCACTTCGTTCGGCTTATCCGATACGCTCGTCAATGGGATCTCCAGATTTCTTGACAAATGAAGTATACGCGTTGTCGTCCATGGCTTCTTTTCGAAAGAAACTACTATTAACGTGGGCGTACTCCAGGGACTAGTGACGGCTCCTACATTTTTCCTGCTATACATAAATGACCTCATTTCCTCAGCAACTAACCCGAGCCATTGCTTTGCAGACGATAGTACTCTACATTGTAGTTTTTCTCAGTTATCGCACAACAATAAGTCTACTCAGGAGGTTAAAGTGGAAATGGCAGCCTCAATAAACAATGACTTAGAACCTGTCCTTGAATGGGCAAGGAATAATCTACTCACGTTCAACGCCGACAAAACACAGTGTTGACTTGTGTCCGCCATGAAAAACCGATCATTTCCTGTTGAAAATATGAATGGCTTAGATCTCAAGATTTCACACTCTATTTCTGTTAGGGATGTCCGTATATTGAACCTTTACTACGTTGACCAGCCAGAAATAAAGCTGCCCGTATACAGATCTAAACAGTATTTCACAACGCAACAACTCCTTCTACTATATAAGGCTCAAATTCTAGCCCATCTGGAATTCAATTTCCATATCTCGGTCGGTGATCTCCAATACTCTAGTTTTCAAATTCTATCTCTATGTTAGGGATCATCGAACCTTTCATGGGTTGACCACTTTTTATCAGGCAGCAAAACAGCTTCCCGTAAACTGGGCTTTCTATACAGATTTAAACAGTACTTCACATCGCAACAACCCCTTCTCCTGTATAAGGCTCAAATTCGACCTCATCTGGAATACAATTCTCACCTCTGGGTCAGTGATCCCCAATACGTCCTTGATATGGTAACCCGCATCTAAAAAAGAGTTATAAGATTTATAAGTGACCCGTCTCTGACTTCTGACCTACAGCCTCTTGAGCACAGAAGAATAGTTTCGGTATTTGCTTGTTATATCGCTATTACCATGGCAAGTGTACCGAAATACACTCCTTAATACCTTCGCAGACTATTTTCGCTCGGAACACTCGGTTTGCTCAATCAAACCACAATTACCCACTCAAAATTCAATCGTGTCACTCTAAACGGGCGCAATCTACATTTTACACAGGGCGATCAAATTGTGGAATGCACTACCGAATTCCTGCTTTCTTCCAAAATTTGACTTAAGCAAATTTAATGTAGCCATTCATAAACATTTCTCGACAGCCTAACAATATCCCTAAACCCTCCCACTGTTCCTGAGTGCTTTAGCATCTTAGGAAAATCTTAGCTTGTTCAGGAGTACTATGTGTAAGAAAAAACAATTAAAATTTATAAAATAATTAAATTTTTTGTACATTATGATATACGTGATATAGGATTTTTAAACAACTCCTCAGCGCTATTTAACCATTTCTTATACTACTGTTGTGTAACATGTGCACCTACTAATAAGCTTGTAAATTAATACGTACAAATATTGAAATAAATAAACAAAAACATTCTAGTAATTATTACTTAAATTTTCACCACTAAAGAACGTCCCATGGATAATAACTTTTCGAAACGATCAAAGCGAACATTTGGAATCTTAATAAAACTAATGTCTTAATAAAAGCACCAAAATTTGCCTAGTTAACGCTACCATCATAGCATAGAATAATATGAAAACATAAAAATATCTTTCGAAATATTTCCAAGGGAAATTATTGGTATCTATTGAATGATTAAATTTTGTTTTTCGAACTTAAATATGTCTATTTGCTCGTTATAAAACCATAAAATGGTACAATCCATTTACAGTATCTTATCAAGGTAGACTAACTGTTCAGTTTCAAGTGGATAATTTGACATATAATTATTTAAAACAAAATATCAGTAATCTTATGATTTACATGTACAACGCTAGTAATTGTTTTATTTTATATCAATATTTTTTTATATAATTTTTTCCTTCTTGACATGCACCAGGTGAAATGAGAATTAAAGTATGACTAAACCAAGTGCACATTCACAAGAAAAAATTATTCAAAAGGCTAATTTTCAAATCTTAATAAACGAAATCACCATACGAAAGGTATTAACAAGTTCTAAAGGCGAATTCACATAAGTTTTCTAAGGTTTTTCTTAAGTAAAATCTAGATGGCACTGTCTGCAATTTTGCACACCTTATTGGCGTTTGGTTGATTTGATAGTGAGTTACTATCCGGTCAGTCTGCTTTTGGAAGTGGCAGATCGTTGATATATCCGTTAAGATGTGTAAAATACTTCTTGTGCTCATATTCGTTGCAGGTATCTTAAACAATATATCACTGCACAGGAATGATAATAATCTACTTCTGTTTCAGCTTTTTCTGCAGCAAATATTTTTGAAGATTTATTCCCAGGAAACATAACCTGGAGTGATCAATTTCCAAGAAGAGGTAATAATATCGATCTTTGCGTTGCCCCACTTTATAAATAATCTTTTTAGAAGGATATTTAAATATCACTTTCATATTGCAGAAAATTCTTGCAATTATTTACATTGTCTTGATGATGGTAGTAGCCTTAGTGCTAGGAAGTTTTGCGCAATCTGGATTTATGTAATAAATATATGATATTATTACAATGGTAGACAGTGTGGTATGCAGGGTTCAATCAATTTTTACTTTTTGTTTTTGATTTGTTCATGTTAAAATTGTTACTTATAAATATTTGTGGGCTATGTTGTGAAATTAATTTCTACTGACAACACATTTGTTTCACTTTTAGTGATACTTAAGTAATTAAAGCAAGAATTATTTACAATTGTTTGTGTAAGAATTTGAACAATGAAGTTTTTAAAGTTACGATAATATTGATATAGATTCATGTGTAAAAATAATAACTAATCAAATATGGTGAATAATAAAATAAACAATATATTGTCCTTATAATAATATTTTACAAGTATATCATAAAGTTTATACTTGTATTCTAGTATAGAAGTTGGCTTGCAAAAATTTCTACTTGTTTACTTTTAAATTTTTATTTGCTGAAACGTTTTTAGACTTTCATGTAATATACTCCGTGATCTACAATCCAAAGAATAAATTTAATTATTATTTGTTAATGTACCTACCTGAATTGTGTGATATGTAAAGTATAACATTAACTACGGATTTAAAATCTTAGTTGAAAAATAAATCTGTTGTTTTTTTGTTAAAAATATTTTAAAAACCGTATATCTAGAAAGAATCAAATTAATGGCACACATAAAATCATTGAATTAACTCTAATTGTAACATACTTGATTAATAAATAATGCAAAGTAAACATAAATGATAATAATTGTTGATGCATTTAGGGACGACATGTTTAAAGCTATAATGGAAATACTTGCGATTATTAATAATATAAAATATGTGTAAATTAAAACATTTGCGTTATAGATGGAGTAAATGGCTTAATTTCCTGATATTGTGAAACTCGATTGTTATAAATTTTACTGCATTGTCGAATGTCTGTTTTGTGATTCACTATACATATTTTTTGACAGTTATGTGAAGATTCTTTAATAAAGCGTTTTCGAGTATGTACTTCCTGTTCTAAGATTATGGATTTATTCTAATCAAAAAAAAATGAAAAAAATGGTTGCAGTTTTTTTTCAGGCCTGTTGTACAGTTGTTCATGTACTTATGATCACTTACCCTCCTACTGTGTTCGGGTCAATATGACCCAATCGCGTTCTTCTAATGTGCATAATTCGTTAATTTATTTAAATATTTGATGCCACTGAAGCAGATTATTATCATAGCCGAATTTATTTTATTTTATAAATATAAATAATTTACGTAATATTGCCACATTATTGCGCAATATTGCGCATATTGCATGCGTTATTTGCGTATCGGTAAACAAGTTTATTCCTGTTGAGACTTGTCTGTGGCTCCGCGTATAAATGCAGCCAGTAGGCACCTGTGTGTAGTAAATATCAAATTTTATGCTATACTCTAAATAAGAAATACCTAGCAATTGAAATTTATTGTTGAAAATGTGTAGTGAGAGAGTGCTTACGGATAGTTAACTTGAGAAACTTTTGTGTGTTTTTGATAATGATTCTAATGCTTCTGAAGAAGAAGATCAGTTATCCGAAACGACAATATAGTATGGAATGAAAAGATACACCAATCGGGAAAGTGGTCAGCACCAAATATTATTTTGTTGATTCCTGGGCCAACAAGGTATGGTACGTCGCGAGTAATTGATATAAAATCCGCGTACTACTTATATTTCACACCCAAAATTGTAAACCTAGTTTTGAAAATGTCAAATTTAAAAGGCAAAAGACTTTGTGGTAGCACGTTTCAAGAACTAACATTAGTTGAACTAGAAGCATATTTTTGCCTACTGGTTCTAGTTGAAGTGTATAAATCTTATGGAGAAGCAACAGCCAGTCTGTGGGATGGAAATGTAGGTCGTCCAATATTCAGAGCAACGATGCCCCTACAACGATTTCATGTAATTGCACGAATAATTCGCTTTGACGATAAAAACAACTCAACCGCAATGACGCCAAACTGATAAATTAGCTCCCATATGGGACTTTCGATTTTCATTGCACACTCTTAAGCATTCCATACGACCCAAACCAGCAGTACATCCCGGCATCAATACAGCACCAGAGTTTCAATACATTGTTCTTTTCAGGACATTTATATTGAAACGAAGTACGCAAGTTGAAGCTAGGAGAACTAAAGCAACAGGAAAGGCAGCAGCAGAACTTCGGAATCGACTCGAGCATCCATTCTTTTATATACGTTCTTATTAGGGCATATATAAAAGGAGAGAAACTCCACCAAAACCGGATTCTACCTACAGGACCAGGCTAACAAAGTTTTAGTTTTTATATACGCCCTTTTTATAGCTATATATAAAGGAAGAACCTAGATTGCGGTCCGATACTAGCCATCAATAGACTCGTAACAAGAACCGATTTAAATAATCATTTACCGTTACTCAATTGCTTCTTTTTTTTTGTTTGTTGGTATGATTATTACTTATTTATAGCTTATATATGTCCTAGTCGTAGAGTGTTCAGGAGTCCTTCTCCTCTTTAGCCCTGGTCAATCCGTGTTTGTTGGTGTTGCGATGTTTTGTGTTATCGTAGTTTACAATTATGAGATTTGGTTATTTTTGGTGTAAAAAAAAGAAAAAAAAGACTTAGAGCTATTTGAATATTTAATAATGGGTTAGGTTAATTGGTTTAAGTGTGTGTGTGTGTGTGTGTTTTTTAGTGGGGTGTAGTGTGCTTATTGTGATTAGTCCGATTCCTTGTCCGGTTTCAGGGCTAGGTCGTCATCGAATAGACGGGAGAATGCGGAGGTCCTATGGGACGTTGTCTAGGGATTCTTCTATCTCCTCGGGGAGGTCGCCAAGGTGTTGTGCATGGGTCCGGGGGATGCTTGAACTTTAATTTAGGTTTTATTCGTGGGAGTTAGGGAAAACGGTAGCTGTAGGATATGGTAAGGATCTTTTTGGTAGGTATAGTGTCGCCGAAGATTTTTCTATATGCATAGTTTTTCTTAAGTGATGGTTGGTATGTTTGCGTGTTGTGTTGTGAGGTCGCTAGGATGCCTGAGAGGTAACATGTGTATGCGTGTGAGTATTCGGCATCAACAGGAAGCAATAGAGGAAAGGTGATTGGGGTTTATGTTAGTGTATATGGGTGCTCGGAAATCCATAACAGGGCGAATATATGTCTTGTAAGTGTGTTGTAGTGTTTTGGGGTGGCAGCCTCTGATTCTACCCGGGGGCGCCCAGTACGTTTGCGCTGTTTCTTTTTCTGTTAAGTGTTCTTTGTACATCGGGGAGCCAATGGAGGCTTCTAGTAAAGAGGATTCCTGGGTAGGTGACTTCTTGTTGGAGTACAAGTCTTTCTTGCTTTAGGGTGAGGGAAACTTTCTGGAGGTAAGATTTGGGAACTTATCTTCGATGTAATTAGGATGTAGGAAGAGGATTGTTTAGGTTTTGGTAGGATTGACGGAGACTCTCCACCGGTTCGCCCAGTAGGAGAAGTTCCGAAGGGTTTTGGATATGAGGCGGGAGCGGCTTCGCTGTTCCCATTAACCCTCCAGAAGGCAGTGTCATCCGCAACCTGCGCAACGACTACTCCGGGTTGTATGACTTCGGGAATGTCGGATGTCAAGATAATATAGAGGATCGGGGCTAAGGCAGAACCTTGTGGTACGCCTGCTGCAGGTTGGAAAGGATCTGAGAAAGTTTTCCCTACTTTGAGCCGAACTCACCGATTGGTCAGGTACGAGAGTAGGAGTTTGGAGAAGGGGTCAGGAATGTTGAAGTTAGGGATCTTGTGAAGAAGACCGGCGTGCCAGACCCTGTCAAATGCTGTCTTAATGTCCAGAAACACAGCCAGATTGAATTGCTTGCGATTGAATGCTCCGGTGGTCTCAAAAAGGGATCGTGACACGTTCGGTTGGGACGGAAGCCAAATTGGCTGTTGCGAAAGAGGGCGTTAAATTCGAGATGGTCCCTGAGTCGCCTGGCTAGAATCTGCTCAAAGCATTTTACGAGGCAACTCAGGAGGGAGACTGGTCTATAGGAGGAGGGTGAGGTTAGGTCGGGATTGGGTTTAGGTATCATGATGGTGGAGGCCGATTGCCAGTTTGTCGGGAAGTGGGATAGAATTAGGTATTGGTTATAGATGTTGGAGAGTAATTGGGGGGCTGGGTCGGGTGAATGACGGAGGATTTTTCGATTTAGGCCGTCATGACCTGGGGCAGTTTTTCCCTTTTTTGAAATATGTGTGGACCTGGTCCAGCGGGATGGGAGCATAAAAACGATTCTCGTTATCGAGTTGGATTTTAGGAAGGCTAAGGTTGCGGAATTCTTCAAGGCGACCTTCGAGGAGTGTCTTGAACGGGTTACCGAATTGGGGATCATCGGTGGATTGGAAAATGGATTGGAGGTGATGACCAAAGAAAGCGACCTTTCCTTGGTCGGAGGAGATTGGGTTGCCCTGTAGGTCGGTTAGGTGGTTGACTTTCCTTCTGGTCAAACTATCGAACTGTTGCCAGAAGAGTTTACCATTTCTATAATCTAGCTGGGAGGTGGCTTTGGTCCAGCAGTCTTCAGCGTGTTTATTGGTTTTTCGCCTGATTAAACCGTTAAGGCGACTGTATTAGGCCTTGAGAGCCGGGTCCCTGGATCGCAAGAATTGACGATAGATTCGTCTTTTCTCTTTGATCCAGTTTACAGTGTATTGTGGGAGCGGTTTGCGGGAAGTGTCGATGTTTTAGTGGTTCAAAGATATCGACCGCTTCTGTAATTACGGAAGTTAGGTCTCTAATGGCGCTCTCGAGATCTTGGGTCGTTTGAAGATTGGGTGTAGGGAGGTTGCTGGATATGTGTTCGGAGAACACGATGTAGATATATTACAGGAAGGTAAGGTATTTGTTAGCTATTTAATTACTAAAGTTAACTTTTGGAACAGACCTTTTTACAAAGATTTCCATCCAACCTTAATCAACCTAAAAGGTCATTCTATATAAACATATTTCGAAATTCGTTGTAAAAAATGGCATAAGGTTACGCCATTGATCAGGGATGTAATAGCTATGGTGTTCACGTAAACGTGTTTCACATCATATCTAATCCTAGTAAAGAACACATTTTACAAATATTGTCATCTGTCATTCTAACCATATTTCTAGTCATTAATTCGACCACGTGTAATGCTTTCAAAAATAAGCGTGGGAACTACACACTTATTACACTTACCCTAAAACAAAGCTCAAATTCAGGGATGAGTGTCCTATGAGCACTACCACGATCTGTTTGAAATTTTATCATATAAATATATATATATATATATATATATATATATATATATAGTACTGCATATTGGTGATCAAAGTATGTAATTCAGTAGCACAATATCCATTCTAATACCCATAGTAAAGGGTGATTCAAACAGCGCGCCGGTTTTAATTATAACAAAAAACAAAGTTTATTTAAAAAAAATCATTTACAAAAGACATAAAGCTGTTAATCGAACCTTCCCAATTTAGGAATGGAAAATCACATCGGGTATATGCCCCCCTCTACTTTTCTCTCTTCCTGAAATTGTTGATTACAGCTTCACGAATTTCCTCCTTTAACTCGCGGATGTCTCGGGGTTTATTGACATAAACCAATGATTTGACATAAACCCAAAGAAAAAAATCGCATGGGGTTAAATCACACGACCTTGGTGGCCATTGCTGTCCACTACGAAGTGAGATGAGCCGATCCGGGAATTTCTCAAGCAGCAATGCAATGGTTTCGGCAGAAGTGTGACATGTGGCGCCATCTAAACTTTGTCATAAGTTTGCGCACTGTTGATTCATTCGGAACTTCATTACGCCTGAAAATCGCACGAAGTCGTCGGACAGTTTCTGCAAAACTTTTTCCGTGTTGATAAAACGTTTTCACGATTAACACACGTTGTTCATAAGTATTCCACGATCAACTACGTCCTTCAGCACTTGTGTCTATCCAGCAATTTCTTTATTAAACGCTTTCTTAAATGTTTCTCACAGGATTTAATATTTTAATACAACTCGTGACGAAATTATTTCTTCTATATATAAGTCAAAATTTGGTGTATACACACTAAATTTGCTTTAGGCTGTTAACAAACGCACATATACTAACATCAGCATTAGTACTATTTATTGCGGGTTTAATTTCTAATTTACTGTATCCAAAATCTATATTTAGGGGGATCACTTTGAGCTTCTTTTACTATCACGCGGATTTTTTTATACAATACTCTCTTACACAACGGTTACTGTTTATTTCAAATCTGTTAATACACTTTATTTAATTTTTTGGAAAAGCTTACAAACATTTTTCAACTCAATACAAAACCAACTTTACTTGCAAACATTTTTCACGTTTCATCACAAAAATGAGTAGTGACAGTAAACAACAATATTTCACTTGCACTTTCAAAACCTCAATTGGTGCACATCGTTTTGCATTGTTTTTGAAAGTACACGCGACCGCCTCAACCAAATATTGACTGACAATCTCCAAAATGATACCCTCCTCCATATTACAATGGTCATCAAATATTATCCCGCTAGATCAAAATAAACCAGTCTTAAGGGATATAATGCTACATGAATTTGCGAGCAGAAGATCTGAAACCGACTTAACACAACCGATACGTCCAAATCTACGCATTATGAAAGTTTTAAGAAAAAAAAATATCTTTCGGAATTGCTCAAATTCGAGATTCAAACTAACTCAATAAAACATGCAGAATCAAACTCTAGGGTTTATGAAAATTTCACGCATCTGTGAAATATTTTCTGCGAAAAAAGTCACCATTTAACTACTTTCATTACTTGAGTCCGTAGTGACCTCCAATATGGTTTTAGGCAGAGTAACCTTGGATCACAGTTTTGGAACAATCCGTTGAAACTCACCTCGTTTTGGTTAACTGATGCGCTCATCAATTTGGTTTACTAGATAAAAGATTGGGTCATGTGTTGAGACCCTATTACTATGTTAAGAATTACTTTGTCTTCAAATCTGTTATGGGCTGATCATCATCTGTCAGCTGTTCGTGAAATAGGTTTCTTGTATAGATATAAGCAATACATTCCGAGAACTATTTCTGCCTAGATTCGACATCATCTAGATTATAATTCTAACCTCTATCGTTGATCGTATTCTAAGAAGAGATATTATGCTTATAAAAGACCAAAAGCTCTGACATACAGTCCCTTAAGGAATCGTTTCAATTATTTCATTGTAAAGGGTGATTCAAAAAGCGCGCCGGTTTTGAATCGCTCGCCATTTTGTTGTTTGTTGCTTAGCAACATAGTTGTTTATAAAGTTGACATCTGCAAATATTCCGATTTCATTCTGTGTGTCTAAATGGAACGCTTTTCTACTGAACAACGTGTGTTAATCGTGAAAACGTTTTATCAAAACGGAAAAAGTTTTGCAGAAACTGTCCGACGACTTCGTGCGATTTTCGGGCGTAATGAAGTTCCGAATGAATCAACAGTGCGCAGACTTATGACAAAGTTTAGATGGCGCCACATGTCACACTTCTGCCGAAACCATTGCATTGCTGCTTGAGAAATTTCCGGATCGGCTCTTCTCACGTCGTAGTGGACAGCAATGGCCACCAAGGTCGTGTGATTTAACCCCATGCGATTTTTTTCTTTGGGTTTATGTCAAATCATTGGTTTATGTCAATAAACCCCGAGACATCCGCGAGTTAAAGGAGGAAATTCGACGAGTTATCAACGAAATCGACGTGCAAGTTTGTGAAGCTGTAATCAACAATTTCAGGAAGAGAGAAAAGTAGAGGGGGCATATACCCGATGTGATTTTCCATTCCTAAATCGGGAAGGTTTGATTAACAGCTTTATGTCTTTTGTAAATGATTTTTTTTTAAATAAACTTTGTTTTTTGTTATAATTAAAACCGGCGCGCTCTTTGAATCATCCTTTACTATCGGTATTAGAATGGATATTGTGCTACTGAATTACATACTTTGATCACCAATATGCAGTACAAACTTGTACCAAACGGGAACAACCCACCTTCTTCTAGATCTTTTTAATCTTCCACGTTCGTTTTTCTCTCACTTGCGCTATAAAAAAATTAAGGTAGTCGTTCATAAATACCTCTTGGAAGTTCAAATGCATCCTCTTGGGTTTTGCTGAGTGCTTAGGAAATTTAGGCTAAACTTGGTATGTCTAGGATTCTTAAAAAAATGCTTCATCAAATCATGAAGCTATAAGAATTACAAAAACATTTGTAATACAATTTTTTTGTATAGGGTTGAGCTGTAAAGATTGTTTGTTTTATTCATCAAATCTTAAATAGGTCTCCATTAACATTAAGATATGAGTTCCGTTGTATAATTAATCTCTAGTACCGTGCTGAAAAATCGTTTTCGATTGTCGACGGAACCATCCCCTAACAGAAATATCTGCACCCGAATTATACCGACGTCCTTTTAGACACTGTTTTAATGCGCCTTTGATTTAAAAATCAAACGGTGACACGTGACTGTAAGGCTCATGTTCTAAGAATTTACATTTCATACACCTCAGCAAATCTTTACCATTGAGCGACATGGGGTATCATGTAGAAGAATGATACAACTTGTGAAAGGGACGTATATTCTTGATGCTAACATACATGGGTTTTAAGGTACCTGAATATATCCCCACACCTATGTTAACAACCGGTTCTTTAAAATGTATCACCAGAAGTTTGCGTCAGATGCAGCAACATGTGCAAATCCATGACGGGCCAAGCCTTGTTGAAATATTCTGCACCTCTCAACCATTTTATTTTTTGGAGGGACCTTGAGTCATGATACCACTTTGTCTCAATAATGTTGAATAGAGAAGAGTTAAATTTAAATAGTTTTGATACGTGCGTCATTAGTACTTGAACAAACCAATGAATTCCGTTTCCATGGCGAATAAGTTACATATACCCTGATCAAACGTGCTTCTATTGAACACTTCCGAATCCCGCAGTCTTTATTAACAGATCAATGCCAAGAATTTATGTTTAAATTATTTCGCACTGCATCCAAATTAAAAACGCGCTATTCAGTACACCCTCTAAAATGTAAACACCCTTGTTGATTACCTAAAATATTACGTATATGATAATAGAGCTGATTGGGATCAATGGTTCCATCACTAAGCCTACTTAGTTTATGTGCACTTATGACAATTATGTCGACGTAATCCGCTTAAAATTACAAAACTCGCATGAAATAGAACGAGACAACATCATACAATCTAAATTCGAAAATAAAAATTACTAACTGCAGTAAAATTAAAGTAAAAACAAATAAAATTACCGAAACATGCTTTTGTTAGTAAACCTGGATGCAATAAGGTGCATGTTCATTATATTAACATTACTTTCTAATATTCATAGTTGTAAGTAATACTTTTCTTCCCTTAGTTTAAGTACGCTTGAATTGTGTTTGTATTTCAGTTAGTTTAGGTATTTAAGGCTTATTTACAAAATATCCGATTAAACTTAATTTCTGCATGTCAGGGTATAACACAACATTAGAGAGTCGGTTAGCTAACTACTTATGTACCGGATGGGCAAATAAGCGAGGTAAGCGGATGTATCTCAGGACCTGTCTATCTGACAACAATGCGAAACATTTTTTATTATGAATGTGGCCATGAGAAAATGCTGGAAAGTATTTTGAAGTCCCGTGTTTCACCGCTAGGAGGCGCAATTAAAAATTAAATAATAGTATTTTAAATCTCCCCTAAAACTCCTATATAAAGATGAACCTTTGCTTACATCGTTAGAAATTCTAGACAATTCCACATAATTTTGGTTTAAGGTTCATTGGCGTTCTGACCATAATAAGTGTGGGGGAAGCTATTGAAGGTGTAATCATTGCAATGGCTGTAAATTATAAACCACTTATTTACTTCTAGTAAAATAAAGCTTGTTTGGAAGACAAATGTAGGTATTTTAAATTGCCGTTCCCACTGTTACACAATAGTTCTGAGTAGAAGTGCTAGAGGGCGAAATTTGTTATAATATCAGTTTTTTCCGTTTTACTCCGAGAAATTAATTCAATCACACGGTACATTTTTGACATCGTATTCAAAAAGTAAATTATATTTGCAAGAAAAACGTAAAAACCGCAAGTTTATATCATTTTTTGTTTTAAAGTTATAACGAAATGAAGTTTTTTTATCACTTTAATTGACGAAGTTTGGTTTTGCTGAGCCGAATTGGATAAATGTTGATCTCATACTACATAGATAGTTGTCGTTAATCGAATTAAGGACCAACAGTGATTTTTAATGTCTACCACCGTCGCTAGGTGGCGTTAAGAATATAAAAATAAGGTTTTTGCACCCTTTTACTTCAAAATTTTATTTGCAATGATGTAGGTATTTATTATAGCAAAATAAAAAAGCAAATTAAATTTGCCATAAAATGATACAAGATTTATTTTAATATTGTTGCTAATTTTAGAGTTATAGCGAAATTAAGGTTTAATTTTAACGTGGCTCACCCTGTAAAGTTCAAATGAAATCAAAAATCCGATTTTAAACCCAAAAATATTAGGTATTTAATGCCTCAATAAATGTTCAAACTGCCTTCCGTTACATTCCAAACACTGTTCGGATCTTGTTCGATCTCCCCTTATTAATTACTTACCTTAAACTTTTTACCTTCCTTAAGCTAATTTTATTAGTTTTACACTTTACAGGGCCAGCCACGTTAAAATTAAACTTTATTTGTGCTATAACTTTAAAACTAACAACAATATTAAAATAAATCTTGTAACATTTTTATGGAAAATTTAATTAACTGTTTTAGTTTGATATAATAAATACCTACATCATTACAATTAAAACGTTAAATAAAAAGAGCAAAAACCTTATACTTGTACTCTTAACATCCCCTAGCGACGGTGATAGACATTAAACATCACTGTTAGTTCTTATTCCATTAACGACAACTATATATCTTCAACACTGATCCAATTTGACTCAGCAAAACCAAACCTAAATTAAAGTGTTAAAAAAACTTCATTATGCTATACCTTTAAAACGAGCAAAGATATCAACTTTCGATTTTTATGTTTTCCTTTCACATTTAATCTTCTTTCCAGTACAATGTCAAAGATGTACCGTGTGATTTAAATTCTCGGAGTAAAATGTAAAAAACTGATATTATAACAAGTTGCGCCCTCTAGCACTGCCATTCGGATCTATTGTATAACAATGGAAACGGCAATTTAAAATGCCTACATTTGTCTTCCAGACAAGCTTTATTTAACTAAAATTAAAGTGGTTCAGAATTTACAGCAATTTTAATGGTTACACATTCAATAATTTCTCCTACTCCTATTATGGTCAGTAGGCCAATGAACCTTAAACCAAAATTATCTATAATTATCTAGAATTTCTAACGATGTAAGCAAAGGTATATCTTTATATATAGAAGTCTTGGGAGACATTTAGAATTTGATTATTTAATTGCGCCCCCAGCGGTGAAATACGGAACTTCAAAATAATTTCTAGCATTTTTCATAGCCAGATTCATAAATTTTCCCATTGTTTTCATATTGACAGGTCATAAGGTACAGCCGCTTACCTCTCTCATTTCCAGCATTTTTTCATAGCCACATTCTTTAAATTATTACTATTCAACAAATATAAATCAATATTAACACAGTATGAATTCCGGTTACGTAAGTTCTAATTTTCGTATGTTCCAGAAATGTTACCCTGGTTCAAACTTATTTAGCCATTAATACGTTTTGTATTAAAAGGTCGAATTGTAAGAAACATTATTGAGTGCATAAAGTATTTATTGTATCAGCGTTCCACTTAACCAATTTGTATTTGTTCACATATTTAAGATACTCCTTATAGTTAACCATAAAATAACTAATGAGTTCACATAAGCAATTTGGGTTGTAATACGACCCATACGAAATTGTCTCTTATAGTAGTTCAGACTTCTTGTATAAAAGACGTCACATTTCACATATATTCACTTAGTAAACACACTTACTCGTATATTTACGGCAATCAATATTTGTTTTAGTACTGACAAGCTGTGTTACCAGATTTATTTGATGCTAAACGTAACATAACTTCTAGTAATTGGAATTATGCGAAGTTGTTTTACTTGATTTTTGTGCTTGATTATGAATACATGTGTCCTTTTTACATTATATTTAAAGCACAGTACGATTATTCATGATTGTAAGAACGTTTATTTATGTAAAAGAGCACAATCGGAAGTATTATTGGCCCCTTAGTATTAAGAAATGAAAGCTTTATCTTGAAGTACATTGGTTTTCCGGTGTTGGTCATTTCAGGAAAAAATGGTCCAAATTCTATTTATTCAGCAATTTCGTTGGACAAACCTCAAAGTAGGCAAAATTGAAATTTTATAGTTTTACGGAGTAGGTCACCATTTGAGGAGAAAGTTCCTAAAAACTGTTTAGACGCAAATTTCGGTGACAAAACGTTCAAACGTCTGGATGGGCAAAATGTGTTGCTGGTCACTTGAGGCCCCAAGAAGCCGAAATAATTATTTATTCATCAATTTGTTGAGAAATGTACAAAACCTATTGCCACGATGGAAAGAATTATAACTTTGTGACTTTGGAGCGTAGATCATCATTTGAGGAGAAAGTGTCCAAAAACTATTTATACGCCATTTTCTTTGCAGAAACGCCAGGGCAGTCCGAACCTCAGTATTGAACGTAAGCCCCTTCTCGCGTAAGAGTTTTTGTGATTTTTTTTTACAAATCTCTTAATTTCCAAAAAAGAATCGTTCCGGCATCGTGATCTTCGCCGCTTCGGAGTTAGATCTGTCACTGCTTGCATACAGATAATACGAAGAAGCGGTCATCAGCAGAGGAGCCAGAGTCTAGCAGCAGGCAGGAGCCGCTGGAATACAGCAGGAGCTAAGAACAACACATAGAAGCATCCAGGACATCGCCACCGCCAACTACAGTATCGACGTTGGGTACAGCAATAGGTATCAGTTTAATAAAAATATTGTTAAAATTTAATTTATTTGTTTTATTTTAACACTTGCTTTCCTCCTTTTTCTATTTGGGTTTCTGATTTCCAAGCCTTTTATCCTCGGGGTGTGAAGCTGCACCTCGGCGGAGACCCCGAATTCTATTAAAACAATTATATTTCTTTTTTAATTCAATTCCCAAACCTTCACTAACAACCGCGATGGTTAAGCACGGTCACTACTGTGCTACCGTAACGGTGGTATACTCAACCCCCGACGCTGCCCGTCCACGTACACCGACACTCACCACACGCACATACGCACACAAACTCGCCTCTCCACCACCATCGTCACGTACACGCTCCCACACAAACACCTCGTCCATTTCCGCCTCATCAACACACTCCTATATTTCAACACGCTCCACCATCTCCACAAAACCACGCAAACCCGCACACACACAGAAACTCACACACACACACACACACACACACACAAACCCGATCTCTTACCCACACCCGCCCAGCCACCCGTACCTGTCGTGTTTCCTACACCCGCTTCCCCCAATCCTGAAACCACCCGCTCCCAATTCTCGAGGTACTGCATCCGAAATATCTAAAAATCCATTACAAAACAGAAATCCCCTTTAATTCCTTAAAATCCCTTAACCTTCCCTGGTTGAACTTAACATTCAACCATAACCATACCTGACTCTTAGAGACCGCCACTCTCTTTCCGGATGGTGCGCAGCTTAGGCTGCGACTCCATTGCGGAGACCCTTCCGTCACCCTCACTCAACTCTCCGGTCCCCGTTTACCTAACTCCACTCTTAGAGCTGTCTACTTCTCCTGCGTGATTCGTCACGTGCATAAGGACATCTTAGCCCAAGAGATCCTGTATGCGATCGATCTTCCACACCTGAATAAGGCCGTTCGCATAACCACGAATATCACGAACACCCCAACTTCCATAGTCCGAATTATAACTCCTTCCCAAACCACCCTAGAATACCTCCTCGCACGCGGTGTCGTCATCTTCGGACGACACTACCGTTGCGAACCTTCCCTTATCCCACAACCTCTCCCAAAGTATTGTTCTGCCTGCACGCAGATGGGGTATACCGCACAAGAGTATCCTTCCCGCGCGATCCGCTGGCCAAACTGTGGCGAAGGTCACAGATCCTCCGCTTGCAAATCCTCGCAAACCCAAGTTGTAACAACTGCCGGGATGCTCACCCTACCTATTCCTTTAAGTACCGGAAGCGGCGGGAACCTCAGTTCCCCATCGAATATGACATTCCTTGAACCCATCCTGTCTGCCGAAGAGTCCCACTAGGAGGACATCGTCCACCTCAAACCCACTACCGATACCGACCCCTTTTCCATTAAGGACTTTCTGCAACTCCTTACACACTCCCTTTTCCGCATGTTCCCTGACCGACAGGACATGGTTCTTCGCTCCCTAGACTCCCTCTCCCAAAACATTTTCTAACGGTGTATGAACGTCTACGTATCAGGTACGCGGATAAAGGTAGCCGTAATCCGCCAACCCAATCCTAAACTTTTTCCCAATGGATATCATAGCAGGGACCGTTAATGCCATGGGCGTGCGTCGGAAACGTCCCTTAATCAAACACTTTTTACACTTTCACAATATTCACATCCTCGCCATCACCGAAGCAAAGCCTACACCCAGATGCAACCTTAATTTCAACACCTTTCACACTTATTCAAACAATAGCCAACATGGAACCGCCCTCTTAATTAAAAACTGCTTCCCCTCCACTCCTTTTCAACTCCAGGCGCACATACAGCGTCTCAAATGCGTTGCTGCAACGGTGCACCTTCCCACTCCTATAGTATTTATTTCCTATTACAACCCGCCAGGTCACAACACACTATCAGGTGACCTTTTAATCTACGCTTCTAGCCTCCCTAATGCTGTTATCCTAGGTGACTTCAAAGCGCGCCACGGCCAATTCGGAGACACCGCAACTAATGGCAACGGTAACAAACCATCATCCTATCTGTTGCAGTTGCCGCTCCAGCGAATCTCCAACACTCAACCAACCTATTTCGAACATTTAGGTGCCTCTATACTAGACCGCATCATAGTTTCCAAACCCATCGCTCACTATTTCGACCGTGAGTGCTTTCTAGGCACCACGATCACATCTGATCACATACCACTACTAGTCAAAACTTCATTTTGTCCAGCTCCCCCTACACCTCAATACACAGTAATTGAAGATTTTTATAGGGCAGACTGGAATGTGTTCTCCGAACACATCTCCAACAACCTTCCTACACCCAATCTTCAAACGACCCAAGATCTCGAGAAAGCCATTAGTAACCTACCTTCCGTAATTACGGAAGCGGTCGAAATCTTAGTGCCATTAAAAAACATCGATGTCTCCCGCAAACCGATCCCTCAGCACATTGTGAACTGGATCAAAGAGAAAAGACGGATATATCGTCAATTCTTGCGATCCAGGAATCCGGCTCTCAAGACCGAATACAATCGCCTTAACGCCTTAATCAGGCGAGAAACCAATAAACACGCTAAAGACTCCTGGACCAAATCCACTTCCCAGCTAGATTATAGAAATGGTAAACTCTTCTGGAACAGTTTAATAGACTGACCAGAAGAAAAGTAAACCCAAAATCCCAGCTAACCTACCTTCAGGGCAACATAATCTCCTCCGACCAAGAAAAGGCCGATTTCTTTGGTCACCACCTTCAATCTATTTTTCAATCCCCAGTTCGATAACCGGTTCAAGGCACTCCTCGAGGGTCGCCTTGAAGAATACCGCAACCTTAACCTTCCTGAAACCCAACTCGATAACGAGGGTCCTTTTTGTGCCCCTATTACGCCCGACCAGGTCTAAACCTATTTCAGAAAGGGAAATATTCAGCCCCAGGTCATAACGGCCTAAATCCTCCGGCACCTACCTGACCCAGCCCTTTGTATACTTTCCGATATTTATAACAAACGCTTAACCCTCTCACACTTCCCGACGGACTGGAAACTTCCACAGTCATGATACCAAAACCCCACGCTGACCTAACCTCACCCTCCTCCTATAAACCCATTTCCCTCCTGGTTGTCTCGGAAAATGCTTTGAGCAGGTTCTAGCCAGGCGACTCAAGGACCACCTAGAATTCAACGACCTTCTTCCCAACAGCCAATTCGGCTTCCGTCCCAGCCGAACGTGTCACGATCCCTTGTTGGAGCTGCTTACAGATATCACCCGGGCATTCAATCACAAGCAATGCAATATGGCTGTGTTTCTGGACATTAAGCAAGCATTCGACAGAATCTGGCACGCCGGTCTCCTGCACAAGATCCGTAACCTCAATATACCCGACCCCTTCGCCAAACTCCTACTCTCGTACCTGACCAATCGGTCAGTTCGAGTCAAAGTAGGGAAAACTTTCTCACATCCTTTTCAACCTACAGTACGCGTACCGCAAGGCTCTGCCTTAGCGCCGATCCTATACACTATCTTCGCATCCGACATTCGCGAAGTCACACAACCCAGAGTAGTCGTTACGCAGTTTGCGGTTAACACCCCTTTCTGGGCGGTTAATCGAAATAGAGAAACGGCCTCCCGCCTCATATCGAAAACCCTGCGCAACTTCTCCAACTGGGCTAATCAGTGGAGAGTCTCAGTCAATCCCACCAAAACCCAAACTATCCTCTTCCGCCATCTCAGTTACACTGAAGATAAATTCCCAAAGCTAGCCTCCAGGAATGGTTCCCTCACCGTAAATCAGGAAAGACTCCCACTCCAAGATAAAATCACCTACCTAGGAATCCTATTTACTAGAACCCTCAATGGCTCCCCGATGTTAAAAAAACACTAAATAGGATTAGGAACCGCGCAAACCTACTGGGTGCCCTCCGGGGTAGAATTAGAGTTTGCCACCCCAAAACACTTCTGTACACATATAAAACATACATCCGCCCTGCTATGGATTTCCGATCACCAATATATACCAATATAAACCCCAATCACCTTTCCTCTATCGCCTCCTGTGAACGCCGAATCCTCAGACGCATACACAGGTTACCTCTCGGGTACCCTAGCGACCTCACAATACAACACGCAAACATACCAACCATCACACACAGCATCCAAATACTACAGAAAAATTTTGCACATAAAAGAATCTTCGGCGGCACTATCCTTACCAATCCTTACCACACCCTACAACTACCGTTTTCCCCAGTTCCCACGAAGAAAACCTAAATTAAAATTCAAACATCCTCCCGCGATCCTTACACAACACCTCGACGACCTCCCCGAGGAGATAGAAGGTTCCCTGGACAACATCCCATATGCCCTCCTCATCCCCCCGTCTATTCGATGATCACCCAGCAAGAAATCTGACGACGAATCTAATAATCACAATAAGCACACTACACCCCACTTAACAATACACACATTTAAGCCAATGCATTATTAAATATTAAATAAATAAACCTTTTTTCTTTTTTTTACACCAAAAATAAGCTCATCTCATAATTGTGAACTATACAATAACACAAAACATCCCAACTCCAACAAACATGGATTGAGCAGGACTGAAGAGGGGAAGGACTTTTTAACAGTTTACGAATAAGATATATAAGCTATAAATAAGTAAATACTAGCCATAAGCATGAGAATACTAACAAAAAGGAAAATGCAGAAGCGTCCAAAGTCAGTGTCGGGGTGGGCAAGAACAAAATTTAATTAGGAAGTTAGTCATGATTTTGGGACCAAGACGCCAATTTCGTTAGGGAAACGGTCAAACGTATTGCTCGATGAGAAAGAATGAAATTTAAGGTGTTACCCTGTTGGTAATCATTTAGGGCCAAGGATTCCTAAAATATTTACACACCAATGTCGTTATGTAAACGACTAAACGCACTACCTGGATGGGCAATAACTAAATGTTATGAATCTACGGTGTTGGTCATTTGAAGACAAAAAAGATATATTACTTTTGGGGATTACTTAGCTTATTTTATATTTTTATGTATCAAGTTACTGATTCACTTGATGTGAACAAAAATAATTTTCTTTACTTTATTAACCATTATTAGTGTAGCCAGATAAACTAATAGTTAATCAGTGTTCGTTAAACAAAGAAGAAAACTGCACATTCGTGGAAGTATATAAAGGAATATAAACAATTTTACAATAACTATGTATCAGTTCCCTCTAAGATCACTCTTAAGATCACCAAAATTTATGATAATCAAATCAACAAGATCTAAGTAATTAATATACTATTATAACAGCCAATAACCATTGTAAATTAGTAAAAAAAGATCAAACATCTTCAAACACCTATGCAAACATTTAGACACCAATGTAGAATCATATAAAAGAAACAAAAGTTTAAAAAATTAATAACAAAATTCAGGAACTTGAACATTTTCTGTATTTAAATAATTATTACGACGCAATCTGCTTAAGTGAGCACTGACAAGATTACCGTTTTTTTGACATCTTTACCTTATGTGGTTATATAGTAGCTACATCTTTTTGTAGAGATAAGTACAAACACGGAGGAGTATGTATACTTGTCCGGAAAACTATCGAGTTTGAAATAATGCAAAATATAGACTGTTTAAGCGTGGAGCTGGATTGTGAATTATGTTCTATTAAAATTGTAAAATCAAATACTGTCATAATTAGTGTATACCGTTCGTCACAAGGCGATTTTTGTTCGTTTTTAAATGTTTCTGAAAATATTTTCAGAAAGCTATTTTAATAGGCGGTAATTTTAATATTCATTTTCAAGATAAGAAATGTACAAAAATGCAAACATTTAGGGATCTGTTTGGTTCCTTTAACTTTAAACACAGAATTCAAGAAAACACACGATTAGAAAGTTGTATTGACAACATTTTAAGTAATATAGATATAAACATAGGACTATTCTCAGTACACGATGTATGATTATCTGATCATAAAGTCGTTTACTGTTCTATACCAATTTGTTACACCTCTAATAAAATTGATAATAGAAACACTCGTACTATTCGTCCAATAACCAAAATAGGTCTGCATAATTTGTATAACATATTGCAAATCCAAGATTGGAGTTTTTTAAATAATGACGTAGATATTGAGACCAAATTTAGTTTATTTATAAATATTATTATGAATGCAATCAATGTGTCATTTCCTGAAAAAACGTTATTACGCGATATATCTCATAATAACACCTATTGGTTTAATAACGAATTAAAAGTGATGAGAAACAAAATAGAATTTTTAAGGGATGCAACAGAATTATATCCGACAACCGAAATATTAACGAATATCGTTCTTATAGAAAAAAATATAAATTAAAACTGATTGAAACAAAAAAAAAGCATATGTAAACTATCTAAGTACCAACAATTATAATTCTAAAAGAATGTGGGGTTTAATAAATACAAAAAAAAGACGCACATTCTAAGGAAGTTGCCGAAATTGATCCAAATGGGTTTAATGAATATTTTGTTACAAATTGTGTCACAGTTTAATAATAATTCGGATACATACAAAAAATACTTAAATAACTCGATTGAAACTGAATTGTCCTTTACTTCGGAAGAAGTAACTTTTGTTGAAATGAGGGAAATCTTAAGTAAACTTAAATCAAATTCTAGCTGTGATATTTATGGTATAAGTAACAATATAGTTAAATATATCAAAGATTTAATAAATATCCCTTTTACTAAATCAGTGAATCTTTGTATCAAAAAAAATACATTTCCAGCCTGCCTCAAAATTTCAAAAGTGATTCCTCTATTTAAAAAGGGAAATTCAGTTTCAAATTACCGTCCGATTTCCTTGGTGCCTGTGTTTTCAAAATTTTTTGAGACCATTATCAAAAATAAAATGTACAAATTTTTTGAAGTAAATAATATGTTTAATAATTCGCAGTTCGGTTTTCGTAAAAAGAAATCAACATGTACTGCTATTAATGCGTTAATTGAGCAAATAGTTAATAACTTTGAATTAGGTAATGTTGTTGGGTGTACTTTTTGTGACCTTATCAAAGCCTTTGACAGTGTGTCACATGAAATACTTTTATATAAATTAAAGTGTTACGGTGTCGCTCCAAGGACGCTATTGTTGCTACAATCATATCTTACGCAACGTAGGCAAATTGTATGTTATAGAAATGCATATTCAACAACTAAAAATGTTGTAATTGGTGTACCGCAAGGGCCTGTGTTAGGACCCCTTTTATTTATCATCTACGTTAATGATATTGTAAAATGTGATAAAAATGCTTCATTTATTGTATTTGCCGACGATACTACATTGATAAATACAAATCATGACACAAATGGTGCACAAGAACTAATGTTGAGCACGCAATCAAGGGCTACACAATGGTTTACCGCTAACAATCTATGTTTAAATTCAGATAAAACTCAGAATATGTTATTTTCCTTAAAAAATAAATCGGAGTTTAAAGACGATGTAAATTTTTTAGGTGTCCTTCTAGATTCCACCTTGACCTGGAATAGACATGTAGATTGCTTTACTACCAAATTATCTAAACCTATACACTTGTTAAGAAATTTACAAAATATTGTAGATCTAAAAACTCTTAAGATAGCTTATTACGGCACATTTCAAAATGTATTTACGTACTCAATTTTATTATAGGGACATTCTACTCACTTACAAAGTGTTTTTGCAATTCAAAGGAGAGCGATACGAGCAATATTGAATCTTCTTTACAGAGCAGATGTTCGTTCTTACTTTGTAAATTTATCAATAATGACAGCACCATGTTTATATATATATATATATATATATATATATATATATATATATATATATATCTCACAGTTTATTACATACATATGATAATATTGAGAAATATATTTTACATTCTGATGTACATAGGTATAATACTAGAAATAAAAATAATATCGAGTTATCTAGGAATAAACTGAATAAAAGCAGATTTTCTTTAAATTACTACGGTCCAACTTTTTTTAATAAACTAAGTGTAGTTACACGAAACCTAAAATTGAGGGAATTTAAAGCAGCAATAAAAAAATTATTAATACAGAAAGCGTACCACAATTACCGTGAATACTTAGATGATGAAAATGTAATATAAGTTTCTCTTCTTGTTAGTGTTCTTTTGCTGTTTAGTGTAATTTACTGTAATATTGTAATTTATTATTAATATTGTAATTTATTATTAATATTGTATTTATTATTAATAATGTAATTAATTGTATTATTATTATTGTTAATTTATATTAATATTGACGTGTGTAAGCTTCCTGCAATAACACCAATAAACAATAAATAAATTAAAAAAATAAAATCTAGGATTAATACATCTAGCTAGCCCCCATCATTTGAAAGAAGAAGCAGATTATTTGCGGATAGAAGTGTTAGAATACAGCAATTAGCTCATGATGCGCACTTTTCGATAACGTTAATTTTATTTCTAATTATTAGTTGTAGTATGAGTGAAGAAGGTTTACGTTTTTAAATACTTCCATGCAATTATTTATCTTTATTGAGTTTGACCTTTGTTAAATAGAAATTAGATCAAGATTAACCTCAAAAATTATGTATAGGTGTCTAAATTTTGAGTGAATAAATTTTACGTAATCGTTCTTTAAATGCATTTCTTGTATAATTTTACAACAGTAGGAGTTTTGCAAGTTTATTGTTGAGAAAATAAATTGCATCAGTATTATTGGCTTGTAATTTTTTTTTTTTACGAGCGTTGGTTTAAAAGTTCATTGTGGTTTGTATTTATTATTGACTGGAACATTTACTTTTTTTACTTTTCAAAATTGATACTTGAATTTGGAAATTTTATAGCATTAAATCCAAATAGCTACCTTTTGAGTATTAAATCGAGTATTTTTTTATTTATATTTTATAAAAATTGTAACGTTTCAATAACATTTACAGTTATTGTCCTCAGTAAATGATAATAGCTTATTTTTATTCAGAGATAAATTCAAGAGATGTATAAAGAAACCTAAAGGTTGTACAATCGCAATTACAATACAAGCATTCTAAGGAAGGAGGAATTAAATCATAGAGAATTGATTATCCCATGGTAAAAACCCACTAATGTACGGGGAGAGCGAAACTCGATGTCTCATTATAAGAAAAGGAAAAACGATAGGAAATATCTGAAAAGATCTTCAATGGGACTGAGTAAGGTCCATTTTTTTATATTTGGAAACTGATGTAATATCGTGATCAAATTTTCTTTCTTATATATTTTGGTATATTTAATATTCTTCTGAACATATTGTGTTAGGAAAAAAATTGCTATCTTTTTCTGTTAAGCAAATTTGTGAAACAAAGTATTATCAAAAATTCGCAATCGTCAAGATTTAAACAAGTAGCCTTTGGAAACATTGTAAAGTCGCGTCTCTCAATATTTAAACATTATTTATTTTATTAATTTAACATTACAAAACACACAATATGTATTACTATTACCACAAAAAGAAACAAAGTATGTAGGAAATCACTACAACAAATTTTCTTCTAAACACTTATCCAATCTCCGCGTTACTGCTCTCACTGAAGCATTACGAAACATTTATCTAAATAGTTCATCGCAAGCATGTCTGATTTTTTCTTTTAAATGTTCCAAGTTAACAGGAGGTGTCGGTAGATTTCATTTTTCAAAGTTCCCCAGAGAAAAAGTCTAGTGGAGTCAAGTCCGGTGATCGAATTTTCTCCGTAGGTTTCACTTAAATATTGTTGGACAATTCTTGCTTTTGCTCGCCGCTGTAATGGCACATTTTCGAGAAGCACAGGAAGTTGTTCTTGAAGAAATTGAAAATATCGCTCACTATGTAAAATTCCTTCGTAAAAATATGGACTAATCAAATGCCCTTTAATAATACCACACCAAACGTTAATTATGAGGTGTCCTTGGGTTTTAATCGTATTGAATTGTCAGTAGTCTAAAAATGTTCATTTTTTTATTGAGCTTACCATTTCTAACAAAACGTCTTTCGTTCGTCTACAATACATGCCGAAAAAACCGATTGTCATTGATCTCTAAGTTTACCATCACTTGGGCAACATAATTAATTTTGCGTTGCTGATGTTGATTATCTTGCAAGTATTCTAAGTTGTGAAGTTTATAATTGCAATAACCATTTTCTTTCAAAATTTTTCGTACTTCGTACTTTAAATTCAACACACTACAGGCTGGACTAATCGAGTTCCTTGGATGGCCTTCAAAATACTGCAAGGCAGTGGCAACCGTTTTGTCAGAATTGACTTTTTTAACAATTTTTGTTCCCTTTTGAGAAGAAAATGCGTCGTTATTGGCACGTAAATTGCAATCCAATCTTACAAATATTTTTGAGCTTGGAGTAACATATTCGAGGTATATCTGGGCGTATAACTGAACTGATCTTTTAGGGTTCCTTTGAGATTCCTCATAAACTTGACTTTTTTCGTTACGTGAACATTTTTCAAAGTCAAATGACAACAAAACAATATTTGTCAAACATTAGCTTAATTATTGACAGATGCGACTTTGCTATTTGTTTCCAAATTGACGATTGGGAATTTTTGATATTACTTTTTTTCTACAAATTTGCTTATAATTTTTCAACGGGAAAAGATATCAAATTTTTTCTCTACAAAATTTGTTCGGAAATATTAGCTCTTTTAAATGTACCGAAATATGGGTATATTTCTGGGAAAAATAAATTTGATGACGTCATTACTTCAGTTTCCAAATATGAGTAAATATGAAAATTGGACATACAATGGACCTTATTCAATCCCATTCAAGACACTTTTCTCAGATTCTTTCTATCGTTTTACCTTTTCTTATGATACGGCTGAGACATCGAGTTTCACTCACCCTAGATTACTGATCAGAGATCAGTGTATGTCACGAGAACGTTTTCCACTATCTCCTATTTTTATTTAACCAACTTTGTATTACAGACCTCAATATTAAACTGTACCTTAGATTAATGCTATTATAAAAGCCCTGCCAAAGTAATCAGCGGAAAGAGTACTACTATAGACTTTAGGCTTGGTAACTATTCTCAAACATTAAATTAACAGAGTAAAATTTTAAGAGTGTTTAACAAATAAGTATTATTATAAATAACATTATTATACTTAAAACGCGGTTTTCCACCTCAGTTTACTCATCGGAGAGAAATCAAATACTTACTGTAAATAACAAGTTCGTTTCTTTATTAACAAGTCGTAATGGATTTCAAAGATATATCCATAGCTATAAACTGCAGTTTATCGGGAACCATTCGCTTTTCTAGATAATTGAAAAAAAAACAATGGGAGCTTTTCCTTTAATAGCATATGGACTGGGGGTGTCGGATGGAAGCGTAACATCTCAATAAAGCACAGGTTTAGCGGAATTTTTTGTTATGATATTTTAACATAATTTTTTTCAAGTGCTACACACCTAAAATTCAACGACTTTCTGGTTTCTTTAGGCCGCCCGAAATTTATCCTTTTGGTAACTCATGAAAATTGGCCTCCGTTGTAGCAATACCCTCTTTATTTTGTTGGACATTTTTTTCTGCGAGCAAATTTAGAAATAGAAAGAAGCTACCTGGCAACATACGGTGGTTAATAGGGAAGTACTTCGTAGCGTCGTAAATGTAAACGAATGGTATGGGGCGTTGTTGTAATAAAAAATCACCTTCCTTTGGGTCAAATGTGTTTTTTTTCTTTAAGACTACATCAAAGTGGATCAATAAATCAGAGTAGTATTGTCCAGTTGCCATTTTTCTTCTTTCCAGACAGTCCATATGGATTATTACTTTGAAATCTAGAACACATTGATTAGTAGATTTATTTAGTATAAATTTAACACAGTGTATTTAATATCGATGAAATTAGTAACGTACAACTAAATATGCTAGACTAAAAAATGAAGTATGAGATTAATGTAAATAGTAACCTCCAACTACACTGTAAATATATCATTTATTCATCATTTATTTAAAGCTGTTACAAAACGTATTGAACCTGAATAATAGTAGTTCACTCATATTCATGCCTTACATAAACAAGAATAAAATAGAGCAATTGAATGCACTTCTAAGTTTGTATTTATATTATAACACGTAAAAAGTTGAAGTGTGTTTACTTTTTGTTAACACTTATTCAACTTTACTGAATTATTAGAACTGGGTTTTACGTAAATGTTTGTACCTAAAGGTGCACTTAAACATGTAATTTGTAAAAATGTATATTTACTTACGGTTTGCACATTATCATGTAGTTAATTTACTATGTCGAAACGATCTTGCTGCATAAGATAGCGGATTTGTAATTTTGCAGAACTTACTCATTTCTTCATGATAAGACAAGATAAGGAAAGGTAAACCGTATTACTTCTTCATCACAATACATAATAAACGGAAATTGAAAGATATGGTAACACCAACATTCTTCAGTAATGTGTCACATGCTACCTATAAGATTGTCATCTTGTGTAAATTGTATGCCATACTTGTTTCCTTCAGTGCCACCTTAGACTGTAGGTATTCAGTTTTCCAACTTTACGGAATTTCCTAACGTACAGAACTAGGAGTTTTCCTTTTAATTCTAATAAATTAATACAAAAATGCAAGCTGCTTTCCAATGCAACGTGAAAGGAAATGATATTCTAGCTCGCTTGTGTTGCGCATAAAAGGAAAAAGGATGTGGAACATCGACAACGTACGATACTGTGCCATAAAAAATGACATATAATACTAAAAAGGTATATCAATATATATCACTAAAATTTAACTTTAAACGAAAAAATGCTTGAATGTATCATAAGTAATGCAAAGATCTTTATAAATGACAACTAAAATCCAAAATCTTAATACAAGTAGCGTATGAATTTCTTTCTATAGCATAAAGTTAAAAGGAAAAAGAATTAAAGTATAGTTTCAGCGCGTGATATACTATCAGTAACACATGTATTCTTAACTTTTATGTGTAGTAGAAGGAGATAAAGGGATACGTTACTCATCGTAATGTATTCCGACCAGAAAGCTTGAAATGGGTTACGATGAGTCAGTTTATATGCGTATTTTCTGATGTCCTTCTGCTACACACAATTAAGGATATTGTGAGATTATTTTGACGCACTGGGTGTATTTAGTGTTATATTGTATAGTATTTTTCAGCTAGGATTCCCATTTTCGGATTAGCGCCTTATATTAGTAAACGCAAACCCTTTGTCTTTTATCTTTGTTTAAATTGTGGTTGTACATCTAAACAACAGAACCGTAGGATTTACGGCGATAGATAAATTGTTTCAAGCATACAATAAGCATTAAAATAGTCTACTAATAACTGCAATGTGGCAGACAGGGACGACATTAGTTTATGTTGGACTCAAGACTAGAACTACTTTCGAGTGCCAGAGATTCTCAAAATTTTACATTTATTAACAGCGGCGGTTCTGACATGTCAAGCTTTTAAAATAAACATGTTAATTCACTTAACAATATCATACAAATTGAAAATAATTTAAAACATACAATTAATTAATCACTTTCTAAGTGATCAACTCCAGACAAACTTGATTCCGATGAAACGTCCCCTGTATTAATTACTATTGAATTAACTATCATATTGTTTTAAATAACTTTCTCTGTATCCCACCACTCTTTAATACAACGTTCGGTTGTTGCAATTGTATCCCGTCAAATTTGTGGTGGAGTTTCATTACAAACAATTGTGATTGAGAGTTCAATACTATTTCTGGCATAAAATATACAAACGACGCAAGTAGGTGTTTACTATTAAATATAATTAGCACCTATTAGAAACCAATTTATTTCATTACTTATAACTATGTACTTAAAATTATCATTCATAAAGAATCAATTATCTAAAGTTGTTTTAGAACCTCTGACTAACAAGTAATTCTTAGTTCATACAGCAATCCAATGAATCCTAGTTGAAAAATACTATCCTAGAATTTTTTTAGGTGTATTGGTATAATTGTTACATTAGAATTGGAATTTCAATTAAGCAATGAATATTATGACATTTGAATGTTATATAATGATTGTGACTTGTAGGAACTAAATTTGGATGCGAAATAATGTTGTAGTAAAACACTTATAGAGACGATAATGCGTGCCACTGTGTGGCTACCTTATTTTTAAGGTTGCAAGTTGAAAACTATTATGAAAGGGTAGCGTGGACGAATTAAAGGTACTTGAATGCTGTAGTAAAGTGTGAAATTGAAGCGTAAGTATTTTATTCGTATAAATGTTTTAGGATTCCGTAATGGAACATTTTACTTGTGATTCAAGGACAAACAGCATTAAAACTTATTGAATTTGGTGGAAAGAAACTTCTCGCATACGTCAGAATACCATCAAAAGCTTAATTTGGTTTTGAATGTTTTATTGTGTAAATTTTAACATCGGGTTTGGATATTTCAGAAAGATATCACGCTTTTAACATCGGGTTTGGACATTTCAGAAAGATATCACGCTTTTCCTGAAAATTTGAAGATGGCGCAGATAGAGGGATTCGTGTCTGAATTTCTTTATATGCCTAGTTAAGAGAATAAAATAAGACTTAGTAGAGAAAACTTGAGTGCTTGTGTCTGTGTGTATGCGTGTGCGTGTGTGTGTGTGATATTTTTGGCTATATTTGTGACTTTTGGGTTGATAATTGGGCTGATTACAAAATTTAACTGCTGTTGTTTATTGCTTATCTCACTGACTGTTTATCACTTTACTAACCATTACTTATTCATTTTTATTTATGAAAATTAGAGTTATGATTTGATTACAAAGTTTAGTAATTTTTATTTATTACTTATTTCAGTCACTGTTTACCACGTTACTAATCATTACTTACTCATCTTTGTTTATGAAAATAAGAGTTATGATTTGAACTGTGGTGAATTTTATATGTGCAGTCGTTTAAGCTATTCATATTAAAAATTCAAACAATAGTTAGTTGGAACATAACTTGGAAATCACGCATCGATCGCTACGATCCTTTTTTCCAAATTGGGGTGTTATTTATTTTGGACTTGTGTTTTCAAAGGTACTTAAAGTAAAGTTCATATAAGAAGTTGAGGGTGTTATGTACCTACTAAGCGAATATATTGTGGTCTACAATCTCACAAGACCAACATCTCGGCTAATATAATTTAGACATAAATTTCGACCGTGGTGGCGGTTTCAGACATTTATCCCCGATTTTACACTTTATTTTAGGATAAATGTAAACAAAGACAAAACCAGCGGAACCACTGTGGATTGTCATACAAAATCTGGACAATGTTCATTAAAACTTAAAGGATATCCTGATGATATCAGATTAAAACAAGAGTTAATGAACTATAAAAACAAAACTAGCAAGTGGATTAACGAAGCACAACAACCTTTTTACACGAATCTTTACGATACAATATTATAAATGAAATTTGTTTGTAGATAACCGCAGTATCTACTACGCGCAAAATGGTTTGTGGATGTGTGGTACACATATTTTATTTTATTTTACTTTATTTTTATTTTATCTGCGTATTAAACGGCTCTAATATGTAAGTAGGGCAGGTTCTAGCTGAGTTCAAGGTCATTCGCCCTCTGATGTTGAGAAATCAAACTTTTGGCCGGAAATTAAAATTTTTGGAGCTCTTCAAGGAAAAAATGCCAAGGTCAAAATTGAAATCTAAAAATATAAATTTCAAGGTCATTGTATTACAATTCTTAGAAATGTAAAAATAAAGTTTTCAAGGCGAAAAATTATTGACCTACAAGGGTTTCAAATTAGATTTCTTAGAAACATATAAAAATAGAATCAGTTTTTTTTCAAGGTTAGTAGTTTCAAGGATGCAGATTTATAACAAAAGGTCCTAAAACTGACGCTCTCCTGAATTTTTGAATTTGTCCCTACTTTCCAACCAAAATAAAAATGTTTGAAACATGATTATATTTTATAAGTGACACTTTATCTATTGTATTTATTACTTTACCAAAAAGTAATGAATACTGGACCACTAAACTGACATTCAGATTTACAAGACACACGCAGCCTTGAAATCCACCAGAACGCTCAAGGGAGTTCTAAAGCCGAACCACACAAGAATTGTGTATACAACCTACCATGCGAATGCGATAGAGCACACATAGGAGAGAGCAGTAGACCACTCAAGGTGAGAACACAGGAAAATAAGATCAACGTCCACAAGGGCTAAACAGAAAAATTAAGAACCACCGAACCTGTCTGAAACGAAGACCACCGCATCCAATTGGATAACATGCAGATAGTGGCAAGGGATGAAAATACAACTCGCCGGAAATTCAAAGAAGCCACATATATCGCATTAGTAGAAAACCCAATAAGCCATCCACGAAAAATTGTATATGACGTATATGTAAATAATATAAATATAATATATATATATATATATATATATATATATATATATATATATATATATATATATGTACTTGGAAAAATCATAATATATGAATTTGACTCAAGCGCCCAAACAGTCATTATCAGGACTAAGCCTGATGACGGTAGCAGAGTCCGTTCCGAAAGATCACGATCAAAAAGCAAAAACTGTGGAAATAGGCCGATCAACCCAACTACAGTTTTTTTATTAAATAAAACAACTGAACTGTACTTCAAAAATATTAAATAGTTTTAAATGTCCGCACTGTTTACAAAAAAACTCGAGATTTAAAGTATATGTATATTAACAATTATAATATTGGAATTAAATAGATTTTATTTTTAATTTTCTGCTTAAATTCATTAAAATGTATTTAAAATTTGCAAAATGACTGCTTTATTTTGATGTAGAAATTTATATGTTGCGTACGTGGGTAACTCAACAGTTAATTGCTCAACTGTATACTATTCACACATTCTGTTTTATGGGAAGTTTCGTTATAAATAAAAAAAATTTTTCCATATTTCTTTATTTACACATATTCATAATATACAACTACTTCATATTAAAATTGAACTAAAAAACTACTCTACACATCTAAATTACCTAATGTCTGTAAGACGTTTTCCGAATTAATTATACTTCGCCTTATTTGTGCTAAATTGTTTGAGGCTTCCGCTAATTAAGCACTCCACCCTATACCTCACTCTGAATGTAGCGATCTAAAATTTGGTGCAACCACTTCACACGTTTTCTTTTGAATTGCCCCATGGTAGTGGGGTCCTGCGGCTAATTTTGTTTGAAAGTTTCAGCTTCCTCAGGTGGTGCAATTAGCGCCAAATCTCCCCCCCCCCCCATATTGTAGTGTTGATGTGGTGGTGGGGTGGCCACTACCGTCGTTGCAGCCGTGATGCTAATAATAATAATGCGATAATGATGAATTTATCAACAAACAAATCAGTGAATAGGAACTACGGATTAAGTATCGTAAACTTACTTTTCAAAAATATCGGAATGGATCCCGATTGGTATGATGGGTGTTCCATCCACCGCTGGTGTAGGAAGTGACTTGTTCCTGGTGCTAAGGTGCTGGGTATGATGGTTGGTAATCCCAGTTGTGGGGCGTCGTGCCGATGCCATTTGATATTATGCGTGTGCTTTGTGTGGGTGCGTGGGTGGGTGGGTGGGTAATGGGTGGGTGGGGTGTGGCGTGGCTGGGCTTGGGCTTGGGCTGGCTGGCTTGGGCTTGGCTGGCTTGGGCTTGGAGCTTGGGCTTGGGCTTGGGCTTGGGCTTGGTCTTGGACTTGGGCTTGCGCTTGGGCTTGGGCTTAGACTTGGGCTTGGGCTTGGACTTGGGCTTGGGCTTGGGCTTGGGCTTGTTGGGCTTGGGCTTGGGCTTGGGCTTGGGTTTGGGCTTGGGCTTGGGTTTGGGCTTGGGCTTGGGCTTGGGCTTGGGTTTGGGCTTGGGCTTGCGCGTGCGCGTGCGCGTTCGCGTGTGCGTTCGCGTGCGCGTGCGCGTTCGCGTGCGTGTTCGCGTTCGCGTGCGCGTGCGCGCGCGCGTGCGCGTGCGTGTGAATAAGATGCAATGTATGCATCTGTCTCAACTGCAGTTCTTGTGAATACCATTGCAATGTAATCTAAAGGTAACGAACTAAAGCGTGTGAAAGTATTTCGCAATCATAAGTAACAGGTGCAAATATCAATCACCCTACTAGACGTGGGAAAGTATTTTATGTGATATCAGCAAGGTTAATGACACGTTTAATAGGTACTCTCAGTAATGATAGGAAACAAGGATGCAATGTATGCGCCTGTCTGAACTTAAGTTCTTGTGAATATCATTCCAACGTAATGTAAACGTAATGAGTTAAAGCGTGTGAAGGTATTCCGCAAGCATCAGTAACAGGCGTAAATGTTAATTACCCTAACAAACAACGACAAATTATCATAAAAGTAATACATGATGCCAAATGTTATATTTGCATATACCAAAAACATGGATTTTGAGGTCATTCAAAATATCCAAATAAAACACTAACTCTAAGGGTTTACTATAGGTATTTGTCTCATGCAAAACCTACTTAGTAACCATGACAACTTATGTATTACTTTATAGGTTTGATCTGTTTATATGTACAATTTTTTTAAAGTCAAATACAAGTTATAACCAGATAAAGAGCATTTTTATACCAGTCGGTATATTGTACTCGTGACGAGAATTTTAATTGTAACCTAAAGTACTACAGTTACTTAGTTGCTTAGTTACAATAGTTACTTAAACTATTAGTTTTTATATATCAGCTACTATGAATAAAATATTTGCGTTACTGCATAGTCGGCAGTGCGTACTGCATTTGTTTGCATTCTTGGTACAGTTTCGAAGGTAACTATAGGTATGTGACATTGTTAATTTAACAGGACGTATTATTCCATTGCTGAAAACAAAAAATCGAATTTTTAAGGTACATCCGTATAATTAATACTAATATTAAGCTATTGCAAAGTGTAATTCAAATAAAGCTTATTTAGAGGCAAGTGAACATTTGCTTAAGCTCGAAAGCAATTTCTTATTGTTAAAGTGTTATCTTGTAAAACTGAAACAGTTAAAGAACGGTTCAGAGAAAACAGCTAGTGGAATTGTCAATGTCGCTAAAAGCAATATAGTAGACATCAAAAACCTCTAATTTTTCTACCAACTGCATAAAATAGTTTTGCACGAAAGGTTAAATTAATGTTAAGACAATCGATGCTAGAGGTGAACGTTATTTTAGCGAAATTTTATTCAGCTCAAAATCATCTTATTGAGTTGAAGACTTTTACTAGAACAAATTGTCATTGATATTGTGACCAATTCACGTAAGTGGTATAATGAAAACGTTATTATAAATTACAAAAAAAAATAGAGCAGGTTTCCGAAAGGGATTCTGGTTGAGCATTGCATGCAGTTTTACATTTAAAGGTGAATATTAATAGCCATGCCCCATTTAGAGGTTATGTTAAAGTTCCTTACTTCATAGAAGTAAATCATGCGGTAGCGAATGTAAAAAATAATAATGAGTATTGCTTCCTGTGGATATATTACCACTTGTTTTAAGTGGAAATCGAAAGAGTGTCAGTATTAGTACTTTCGGCTAATTATCATTCCGCTGGTTCTATTGCTGATGATATTAAAACAAAAAACAACACTGTTTATAATTTCACGTGGATTTAAATATGTCAGCACTTTTTTCTAAACATGTATAGAACAAGGAGCACACGAAATTTATTTGTTACCGATGTTTAAACCATTTTTCTTCAGATCACCTTCTACAAAAGCACATCACCTGCTGTGATCAACTTAATCAATGCTCTGCCAGACTGCCTACCGAAGCATAAATGTTTTTGCAGTTAAAAAATTTCGCGTTCCAGGAAAAGGTACCGTTTGTAATTTAATCGGATTTAGAAAGTATTTTAGAAATTTAACATGTCTTGGGAATAATACTCTATTTCATTCCAAACATATACCCTTCAGCATTGCTTACTACCTGAAGTGTTCATACAATGATTCTTTATTAATAGAATAAGTCCTATGAATACTTTAAGCCCCAGTCAGGTTGAACACTATGAAAGCACCACGATTTGTCACATTTGCGGAAAACCATTTACTGATTCATGACATAAAAGTTAGAAACCATAACCATTTTACTGGAGCATTTTGGGGAGCATCACATCACAATTGTAACCTAACTTCGATTTCTCTACTGCCCATAAACAAAGAAAGATATAGCGCTTTCACAAAAGTAATAGAATTCACTAAAATTAAGTTTAGATTCATTGACTTTTTCAGATTTATGGGTAGTAGTATGGAAAAGTCACACTTGGAAAATAGTAAAAAAATTATTACCAGTGCTAATTGCAACGGCGATGAAGAGTTCTGTCTACTAGTTCACAAAAATGTGTTTCCTTATGAGTATATTGATACTTGGGATAAATTAAACGAGACCAGGCTCCCTCCCAAGCAAGCATTTTTCAGTCATCTTAAGAATGAAGGAACCAATTATGCGAGTTTTGTGCATGCGGTTAATGTTTGAAACATGTTTAATATTACATCGTTAGGAGAAGACCCAGATTTTTATCGAAAGATGCACGTTCTACTTTAAGCTGACATTTTCAAAAATTTCCTACAACCTGGTTTAAGTACTGACAAACTTGATCCTCTGCACTATTGTACAGCCTCCCGTTTAGCATTCGATGCAATGCTTAGAATTACGCAAACATTTACAGACATTGATATGCTAATGGTTATTGAAAGAGGAATTAGGGGTGGTGTAGCTCAATGTTCTAATCGGTATGCTAAAGCTAGCAATAAGTGCATGGGATAAAAATTTTAACCCACTCCAGAAAGTATTTATTAACGAACTACGACGTAAATAACTTACATGGAGCCACCATGCCAGAATTTTTACCATTTGACGATTTGTCCTTTGTGGATGAAGCTAATTTTGAAACTTCGAGTGCGATTTATACTATCCCATGAGAGTGACAGTGATCTACCATTGGCACCCGTACCTGATTCAAATTCTAAAATTAAAAAATTATCGCTTACATTGTATCGTAAAAATTACATAATTCATTACAGAAATATGAAAGTATATTTAAAATATGGATTAAAGATGGTAAAAGCACACCTTATATTACGTTTTATAGAGTCCCCTTAGGTAAAAGGTATTGATTTAAATACCACCATGCGTTAGCAATCTCAAAATGAATTTAACAAACATTTTTATAAATGAATGATTAATAGTGTTTTTGGGAAACTTATGGAAAATGTATGTAAATATAAGTATACGCGTTTAATAACGAAATTGGATGGTCGCCATGGTGCTCATGCTTATATATCAAAACCAAATTATCATAGATGTATTGTATTTAACATTGAAATGCCTGTAGTTCAAATGAATAACCTAGAAGTATATTTAAATAAACCTATATAAGCAGGCTTCGGTGTTTTAGATGTTTCAAAAACGTTTTTATACAATTTTCATTAAGGTTACACGCTATCCAAGTTTCCTAATAACGCTAAGCTCTTGTACACTGATACAGATAGTCTCATATATGCCTTTTCAGTTTCTGATGTCTATGAATGAATTAAAGAAGACATTGATACATTCGATACATATGATTATAGTCCTGTCAATATCTTTGAAGTTCCAGTAGCAAATAAAAAAGTTCCCGGCTTAATGAAAGACGAAAATCAAGGTAAAATTATGTTACAATTTGTAGAACTTCGTGCAAAAATGAATGCTTACACTCTTGAAAACGTTGTAAACAAATCAAAGGGTTCCACCCAAGCAAGCCTCAAACAGGTCACGATAAATTATAATAACATATTTTGTTTGATGGTAACGTGATAAAGCGATATCAACATCTGATAAGGTCCAAGAAGCATTATGTATTTAAAATCAAAGAGGATAAAGTAATACTTAATCTTTACAACTTTAAACTTATTTAGAAGCATTATCAGAAGCTATAAATGCGTTTAAAATGGCTTTAATAAACTTCAATACAAGGTAATATCTCGACCTAGTGTTCGATTTACTTCACGTTGTGCTTATAGAAAATTTAGTTAAATTAGATAATGTTTACTAGCATATTCAAATTTTGATAAAAAATGTTATATTTATTTTGTAGTGATACAACCTAAACCAAACGATTGGTAAATTTTATTTTCACTGATACCAACTTGGGGATATACCTTTATGTAGTATTTTATTAATTCCTCCTCTGCTTCGGAAAACAATTTTCTTATGAGTAGTATTGAAAACAAATTGACGGAAGAACTATGGTACAGCAGTGATCAAATCTACAGAAAGTACCTGAAGCGCTCTTTGATGGTGAAGTGCTCCTCTGAATGCTATATACTTGTATTGAATAAATTACAACATATTGTTATTCCTAACGAGAGTTTTTACTGGTGTGCTAGAAATTCAAAGATTACAAATGAAGTTATTATTAAGACATTATTTGATAGAAAAATTAACTTAGAACATACCATTAAAAGTTTTATGAAATTGTGTGTGAATAAAGGTTACAATTCATTATCTTTTAATGAAGTAGATAAAATCTTAGACGATATAAATTTACTTGGTGACATGCCGCTTAAAAGATACGTATACAATTTATTATGGGGTGATGATTCATTGTGTATTTCGACAAATGTTAAATCCAGTTTAGAAAATATTAGTTCTGCTTATAAACACTCTTTATTCATTATAACTGAATGTATTCAGAAAGTAGCATATTATGCTAATTACACGTGCCTATATATTTCGATTGAAAATTATTAGAACATAACATCATTCAGCCATGGCAAAGCGAGGAACATCACAAAATTTACAACTGGATATTAGAAACCATCCATAAAGGTGAAACAAATGCAAATTCCTGCTTGGGATGTAATATTTAGGGAACTAAAATGAAATGCAATTAATTTTTTATGTGTTTTATTTCTTCTAAAAGCTACATCATTTGATACAAACTCTTCCAATGACTATATAAGTAATTTATTTTACAAATTATAAGTTAAAGATCTACTTATAAATAATATCGTCTTTATTGATCCATGATCTTTCATGCAATCCCCGCCACTTTTCGGATAACTTATTATTCTTAGAGCGAAGCACTTTTTCACCAGGTACACATCGGTATACTTTGATTTCTGCAATTCGTGTTTATAAAACCCTTCCAGTACAGGTGCTCCTTTCATGTCTTCCAACAAGTACGTAGTGGGGCAATCTTAAATAGTTCAATAGACCAATTTGGTGTGTATCCTTTGGCGAAAACAATTTTAAATTTACTGATTTGTACTATGTCACCCACACAATATCGCTTCCTAGCGAATGCTTTTATGTGAGGTAAGGCTCTAGCTTTGTATGATTACCGACATCCTTGGGCGTCATTGCTGCGGTATCAATTATATAAATCGATTCGTACTTATCTTGTAGGCTAAACGTCTTATATAGAGCGCACTTAATGGTTCTGATAACACGTTCCGCAATTGCAGTATTACTTGTGCTATAGGTGGAGTAATGATTGACTCTATAACGCTGCATTAGTTCAGTAAAATGCTCATTGTAGAACTCTTTTCCTGCATCTGTCTGCAAATTGGTAGGTTTCCGTCCTTTTTTGAAGATTGTTTGCATGGTCTTGGTAACTTTTTGACCTGTTTTCGTTTTTAATCCTTTAGTCCATAAGAACTTCGAAAAACAGTCGATAATCACTAATATATACATACTTATAGGCCTTATTTTGTTTGGCATATGTTAAATTCCGCCGAATCTGCTGGCCAAAGGTCATTAAAACCTTTAATTATTGTTCGCCTTCGTTTACAAATTTTTTCTGCAGGTTAGTGTAATTCGTCAAGGAGTTGTAATTTAGACAAGGTACCAATTTATCCACAATTTCTTTAAGTTGATATAGTTTATGATCCAACGCAAGATAAGCGTTAGTTTCCTTTAAAAGCTTTCTGAACAGATTGTAAACAAAAATCCTTTACTTATGACATCACCATCTTCTTTCGGGTCTGCCAACTATGTCAAACGGTTTGCATCCAAATTGTTGATAAACAGTATTGCTTAGTGATGGCATCTTGAGGATCTATGGGGTTGGCAAGATTGGAGAGTCTCTTATTCTCTATATCAAATTGATTATCACCTGCCAACTATGTCAAACGGTTTCCAGCCAAATTGAACCTTGTTGATAAATAGTATTGCTTAGTAATGACATCTTAAAGATCTATGGTATTAGCAGCATTTCTGAGTGTCTTATTCTCGATATCAAATTGATGACCATCATTCAGTTTAAACTGAGGAGTTAATTTCTTGAAATGATACTGGGTATGTGAACGTCCAAATTTGTCAAGGGGAATTTTAGTTATGGTATTTCGACCTCAATGCATTCTCATTTATACTGTTTAAAAAACGGTTGTTTGGTTTTTCAATGTGTTCATCTTCATATAGTTCCTCTACAATTGATATCTTGATTGACATCTGTGTTTTCCGCCAATTTTTCTGCCCGCAATACCTCTAGATCACGAATTAGTTCATGTACATCATTCCATTATTTGCATTCAATCCTCTGTTTGTGAATTCCTTAAAAAACATAGCTCCACCTCCTTTGGTTGTGGGTGATGATAGCAAGGGTTTGATTATTTATGCATACTTTCTACTGCAGCTTCCTCGAATTTGTCCACGTACATCATAATCTCGACTTGCAACATTTGTAGCTTCTAAAATGCTTCTATATTTTTTTCTATCTTTTGAATTTAGCAGATTTAGATTGGGTTCATTCATAATAAGCAGATCGTGTAAACCTGGAGTCCCTTTATATGTGACGCCTTTAATAACCATAACGTGTCCTTTAACTGTAACCGGAGTATTACCAATTGTCCATTTGTCTATTTTGGTATCATAGTGGACTCCATAAGTGTGATCAATGGCTCCTTCAGAATCCCTCATAATACGTTCAACGTATATACGAGGCAATTTATTGTACTGCTCGAGAAATCATTCTGAGATGGGTTCATTACGGGTAGTAGAATCATCTGCGATACTAAGAGGTTCTTCTTCTTCTTCCTCTGTTTTAATCTCTCCTACGACAGATATATCTAAGAAAGATGGTGCACCAAGACGTGGAGCATTTATTTGAAAAAAACGGAAGCTGGATCTATTTTATTTACTATTTCAGTTACAGGTTTCTATTAGGGGTTTATAAGTACTTTCAAATATTCTTTCATTATGAATTATGAGTTTTAATACTATTATACTTCTGCTGTATTGTTTTACTGGCTTGAATAATTTTTTTCTTTAATATCATGTCCTCATTCAGGAAGCTTGGGTTGATACACCACAGGCAGCTATAGATCACTTGATTGATAGCATGTCACGCCGTCTAAATAAGTGCATTACAAATTGTGGCGGAGCAACTCATTGAAAAAAACATTTTTAGTTTTTGTTCTTTTGTTTTCAAATTTTAATCGTTTGTTCCAATGAAAGACACCGTTGACGAAAATTTCAATAAAATCGTTCAATAAATTCTAGGTGTGCAAATAGTATCGCACCAAATGGGATTATGTAGAAACGGTTTGACATTTAGATTTGATTTTTGGTAGGGTTAACTGATACATAAATACCCATATTTTGATATGAGTTTTTTTTGTTTTGTGCGACTGGTGTTTATCAGAGGCAGCCATCTTGAATTCTTTTAAATGGCAACCTAGGTTGAGTTTGGTGTAATTTGGCAGGTAATTGATTTAGAAATACAGCATAAGCTTGTTTATCCTAAAATAACGAAGAAAATTAAAATATTGAACAAATAGCTCAAGTGGAATAAAGCAAAAGAATTGAAGATAATAATCGAGTTTGATTTTTTAGGCTCAATCAGATTTTTGATTATCACTGAAAGTAAACTAACCTATATCCTTCATTGGAAGTAGATTTGTCCTGTAAAAGTTTGTACTTGTTTTGATTCAATGACTCAGAGTATACGTATACATGTTTAAATTTCAAACCATTCTTCTCAGTAAACTGACTAATTATTGCGTTTGTTTTTCCGCAATTGGAGGGACCTCATACACCACGTATACTATTAGGAAGTAAATCACCATGTTTTAGAGTACTAGACATTTCATCGTCATGATTTTGAATTGGAAGTTTTTGATTCTGAGTAATTACTTTCATTGTGGATGAAATAAAGATAAACGAATAATTACAATATTTTTATTTATATACTAGTTGCCTTGACGTATTGGTTGACCATATGTCTGAGGTTACTTGTTTTAAAGCAGGTAATTCATATAACTCCAATCGACGAAATATAACAGTAATAATAGATGTTTTATTGATTCCTTCGAACAAGTTAAGTTTCGCAGCATCCATTGAATTTTACTTAATATTATTGCCGCATCAACGTCACCATAGTAGCAGTTTGTATCGCTTCTAGATCGAATTAAAACCAACTCTTGACGCATATTCTTTAGTGACCACCCCAAATGTCTTAATGCTTGCCGTATACGAAATATATCTTTTAAATATAGACGTTATGCATGGATTTGTTAAAACGTCCTCTCTTTGACCACAGAACTCAACGAATTTGTTTGAAAGGAAAGTTAGGAAAATTATTGGTTAAGGTGCATGATTTTTTATCACCTTGTTTTTTGAGCTCAAGTTTACCTACTGTGTAGAATCTTCGGCAGGTTTATATTCAGAAGATCTATACGAACGATAAATGTGAATATCTGATTTAATTATACTATCATCAAAATGTACGTTTTCACAGACGTATAATGATTTGGCCGTTGTCGGTGAGAACTTTTAAACCAATTAACGTTAAAACGTATTTCTCTGCGGATGTTAACCGTAACGAAGGTTGATGACCAATTAACGACTTACTGTAGGGATGATGTGTCTTATATGAATTGTTGAAATATGGAATTGCTCCTTGATTATTGATTAATTCTCAGACCCGTTCTTTTAGTTCTAGGCGCACAGTGAGTGGTTCACTTTCACCAAAGTCTATTAATTTACCCTTTTGATTAGTTAAGTTAATTGCTTTGTTATTAATTATGTCGGGGCTTACTTCTAAATATTGAGTATTGCTGAGAGTTTTATCTAGACGATAACCTGATGGAACTGAAATGTCAATCTCATATAATACTTTTGCAGGTTTTACGTTTCGATAAGATACTTTCATAATGTTGCACTCTACATGTAGGTTAGTGTGTTTCAGTATTTGGGTGTCTAACGCAGACGTATGTAAAATATTAATTCTAATATTTTAGGCTCAAACCCTGGCATGCGACCAATACTATTTTCTTTTGTAAAATCGACCTCAAATGAACTGTTTATCTCACATTTAAGTGTATTGTTATTTGCTAAAATGTTAAAACTTTCTGTGGGTATTTTAGATTTTGGATAATCACTAATTCATCTAACTTATATGCACCATGTGGGATATTAACCACTTGCAGATGGGATGGATTTGTTTTAAAATAAAATCTATCGTTGCCTGTATAAAAGTTTCTAATGCTGTTGCAACTGTAACATCCAACCAATCCGATAACGTATTCCTTCCTCAAATTTTGTTATATCGGTGGTTAGAAGTTGTAGCTAGCTGTGTTGCCAACACCTTATAAACTGAATGTTATTGAGATAACTGAGAAAATTTGAGGTTGTACCGATTATTTATATAAAATTGTAAGCATAGGTGTCCACAAATAGTAGTATTACATTCTTGACCTTGGCTGTAATTATAATAAATGTTACATCCCCAAAAGTGATTAATCACTTCGATTGGTGGTCGAAGATTACTGAAACTATCGTAATACCATACCTTTTTACCTCGTAAACCCAGTACGTACCTGACCCGCTTTGACTATCTAAGTTTGTCATTCCAGATTCATTTTTCCATTGTAATTTAGGTATACTATCTCTCATAAAAATATCTCTAAAGTAGGGTACGTTTTTGCCGTATTTCTTTAAATCAATATTTGCTCACGGTCTTTCGGATAATCTATTCAGTTTGTTGGAAACGGTATCAAGTATAATGCACCACCACCAGATTTGTGTGGTTTTAGATAAAGTGCACCACTTTTCTTATTCACGGAGCTTAAAGGGATAGATTTCATCGTGAGATTATGGCGCGATGTCTCTTTTTGCAATTTTTTGGCATTTTTAGCTTCACTGACTGCGTTAGCAATTCCCGATGTACCACCAGCTAATGTACCGATTGCCGATAATCCTGCGAATAACGGAATATGGAATGGTAGAAACCCTCCTTGTTTAGTAACGGAATTGCCCTATGAACTTCAATATTTTGCTTTACTCCCAAACTTTTTTACCACACGTTTTGCCGCAGAAAGCGCCGACTTTATTGTGTCAATGAAATATCCGTTAGGTTTAATTTTTTTAACTATTGCTTTTCGTAAATTCAATAAATTTCCACTATTTCATAACGATTTCTTCTTGTTTTGATTGGATAGACGTTTGTACCCCATTACTAATTTTCTCTTTCCGTTAATGGTGCTACCGACTGCTAAAGTTGCAGTGCGTTCAACAGTTGCGCCTGATGATTTAATGCGTTCCCAAGCTTTTTATTCTAAAATTTTATCTGCTTGATGTCTACTTTCTAATAAATCTCAGTAATCTCTGTAACTGATATGATGTCTGTACTGAGCATCTAATTGATTAATACCAGGCTCACCGCGTGCGAAGCCTTTACCGCAATACCGGTAACCAGGTAAATTCAATTCAACCGGAAGTTGTAGGTTAGAGTATTCACTAAACCACTTGCACTCTTTCGCTTTTTACCTAAATCGAGATCACAAAAACGAATCATAGTGATTAATATTTCTTTATTTACTAAATTCTATACATTAGATAAGCAGGACGGTAATACAATATTTTCATTCAGCATACAGTGCTATGTGAATTAATATTATACTTAGCATCTATAACATCTTCAATGTCTTTATAAATGTCATCATCACTACCATGGAATTCTTCTCGCGAAGACGACGGTAGTTAACAACTTGTTGTATGAACTTTTTATAGACACACCAGATTATAAGATTCAAGAAATTCCAATCTGTAGCTTATTATAACCTTTAAATTGAATAGTTCTTCAACACTATGATCATTGAATGTGCAAGAAGAGCAGTTGTAGTTTTCAAGATTGCTAGATAGAGATTCATAAAGTTGATCATAGATTATATCTTCTTCTTGGTTTACATTTGATTAATCAACCTTGTTTTCAATTTATTGGGATCGAAAAAATTGTAATTAAACAAATGAATGCCATGTTAGAAGCTTATTCCATTCCTTCATATCTAACACCACATTATTGTATTGATGAAAGTTCCTACACCCCATCTACTGGTCCAAGGGTGAGAGTTGTACTGTATCCAATTTCCATATGTTTTGCATGATAAGTATCATTCGATAGTTTATAATAAACACAATCGATTAAGTATTCATTATCTGCTTGTTTATGGACTTCCGATAAATCATCATGTTGAAATGATGCCAAGTCAGTGTAAGAAGAATAACATTAGTCTTGTTTCTCTTCATTTTCATTTTTACTGCTACCATCACTATTTTGACAGCACCAATAATACTATGTTAAACTATTATTCATATTGTTACTGCAACTATGTGGGGGTATCCATATTTACCGGTGAACTTCTGAGATTGGGTCGTTCCAGGACACTTATGACTTTACTTGCTCATAATTACACTACGACTAAACGCTATTTAAGAAATGATTCTAGTTAAATCATGGTGGGGTTGTAGCACTAATATTAAAAACCAAATGTTACGCTTGTTGTTTTCCTGGCTGCACCCAAACTACTTATGAACACATTCTCCATGTTTAGTAATGTTTTAAATTCTTCAATTCGAGTTTCTTATTTGAAGTACTCATAAAAATGCTGAGATAATACACATTCAAAATCATCCGTTTCCATCAGTATACGTTCACTGTGCTTAGTATTAATTACAACCACATTCATCACTTTATACTTTTTCGATATCTCGAGGTCGCACTCATTTTTGAAGGGTTCGCAATAGGTGAGTCGGTTTAACCCTGCTAATTCCACGTTTAACAATTATAAGTTGCCAACTGAAGGATCTCAACACACCTCGCTACGGTTGATATAAGAAAAATATGTCCTTGACTTGAGCACCTATCACAACATGTTTAAACTTGTTAAATGCCCACCTTGTCCTACTTTTAGTTTAGAAAACTATTTGACCTTGACTCAATTTAGTCAATATAATTACCATTTGACCTTTGTCTACTTTTTAGCATAGACAACAGCCTGTTATTCTTCTTGTCTCCATGAACTGATTATATCTTTATATTTCTAAGACATGTAATATGATATCCCTGTAGTTTTAGATTTCTAAGAATTGTAATATAATGGCCTTGAAATTTCAATTTTTAGATTATAATTTTGACCTTGACATTTTGACCTTGAAGAGGCCCAAAAATTTAAACTTCCGGCCAAAATTTTGACCTTGAAGAGCTCCAAGAGCTTTGATTTCTCACCAACAGAGGGCGACTGACCTTGAACTGAGCCAGAACCAGCCCTATACCACTACTTATGGATCACAAATGTCAGTAAATGTTCCTGTCAGTGGAACCAATCTAAACATTTTTACATTTTCCAGAACAAATGAGTTTCAGGACGTCTTTAGAATTGAAAAACCAGTGTTGTCGGACTGAAACACAAAAATCATATTACTCAAACTTATTTCATAAAAACTGTAGTAGGATAAAAGACAGATAGAAATTAACATTTGATAATGATACACAGGCTAATACTAAATTAGTCGCAGATGACCCTGATAAATAGTTTCTTGAGGGTCTTAAACGTGTAGCATCACTTGAGGAAATAGCAAATTACCATTCCAGGAATGTAATTTCCACTTTCATTTTGAAATGTACCCGACATCTATATTTCTACCTACTATCGGTAAAAAAAATTTTATTTGTAATAAATTCACTTGCTAATGTCTAATCACCTTGTGATGGTATTGTAACTATTTCAACGGTAGAGAATTAGAAGAAGTAATAGCAATTTCTCTGGAGTATATTCTTATCCAAAGTCTGCAATTTCCCCAAACAAAAAAAGCAATAGTAATCCCAATTTTAAAAATGGCGCTCGTATAGATAGACGTATATCGGTGGTTTCAGTGTTTTCAAACATACTAGAGAAACTTGTAAAAACAAGATTAGTAAATTTTTAGGAAATAGTAGTTTGTTTCATTAGTAGAAAAATGGCAACTTTCGGGACAAGGAAGAAAGTTACTGGAGTCCAGCAACCCTTCGAGGGCCCAAAACGCACTTCTTTGTGCCAACAAAACATACATTTTTTTCTCCAACCACTTTTACCTTTATACTCAGTCATTCATTTGCAGTTCACTACTTGGATGGGAACATCCCATTTATGTCGATATCAGTATCAGACACTCCTATTTTATATGCTTTTCGGTGAAACACAAAACTTACTGTGTAGTTTCTAATAAATATTAATTGCATTCTCCTCTATAAATTTGATTCACATGTGACATGTTGGTGAAATAATGTGAAGGTATATGGCACCACAGAAGACGGCAAATGTCGATTAATTTTTTTTCAAGGAATATAACCGCTCAGAACGTTCTTGCTTAAAACGAAAATAAAAAGCGAAATTATGTTGAATATCAGTTTGCTTATGACAAAAAACGTTGTTTGTGAAAAACACGAAGCTGATGTTGTAACAACCCATTTTGAGTTGTATTAAGATATACCGTAATTTAGGTCTTTCGTTCATTCAGTTGTAAATATAAGAAAAAAGTTTTTAATTATTGAATTATAAGTATGTGGTAGGCAACTTAATTTGCATTTTGATGTAACTTAAGTGCATATCTTCTTGAGGATATATATTTCTTAAAGGTTTATACTCCCACTTCAAATTACCTTTCCTGCTCAATATGTTCGCGCAATGCGTCATCATTGACTTAATTCTTTGCGCAAATTTTTCGCGCACGGATTCATCATCATTTAATTTCAAAGCATCCATTTTTTTCACTTCCTGATGAATGTTGTGTTGTTAGGAAGCTTTTTTGGGTTTTCCACCTAAATTTAGTGAAAGTGCCATTGATTTGATGGTAAGATAAATTAATTCGTAATACTAAAAATTAAAACATTTGCTCTTTTCAGGCACTTCACTTTCACATTCTTTCTTTTATTTTTACTTTGATTTACAACTTAATTACATTTTAAATACGCATTGAATTTTACTGTTGCGTACGCTTTCATCTTATGATTGCAATTTTTATTTGAAAATTTCAAAGAATGCAATAAATATTCGTTTATTCAATTTCAAGAAGACAAATTTATAAGAAATAAAATTTCATTTTTGGGTGTGGTTTACAATGTAAAGCATTATTTCAAGATATTGCGCAATGTTGATGCAAAGATGACATCACCTTGGTTGACAATTCCGTAATCATTTACATACCAGAGGGTCTTAATAAGTTTGTGTACAAGATTTTACGAACAGGTATTTGATGTTTAATGATTTTTTTAGTAATTTAAGGCTATTTTTAAGATATATTTTATTTAACCCAATCATTTTAACTGTTAATAAACAGTCTGTATATTTTTTATTTTTTACATTTTGATAAAATTTTTAGTGTAAACCTCAGTTTAGTTATTCCGAACATTGTTAAAAAATAATTTGGCGTCCGAGATCATTTTTATTATTGTTACATTGCAATTTTTATATTGATGTTCAGTGGAAGTAATCAAGCCTAAATGGTGGTAATTAAGCAAATCAAAAGATTGAACCACCCTATGTTAATCTACCGATTTGAGTCAAAGGCAGTATTTTTGGTGAATGGTTTGTATCTCCAGTTGGTTTAACGATTTGTTTTTGGAGAACTCTTACTCTTATTTCTTTATTATTAAATTTATTATACCATTTATACCACCTTCATTATAATGTTTGGTCAAGATCAAATTAATTTTGGACAAAAAGTAAATTTCTTTTTGTACAGTTGCCCTGGAGATACCGACAAATCTCAAAATCAGCCACTTTTGGTACAAAATGGCGTCTTATTTTTAGTGTTTGGAGGAAAAAGTAATTTTTTTCCTGTTTCAATTTGGCTTGTGCGAAGGCACAGAAATTGCGTTACAAACATTTATTTCTCCAACCTATATTAATTAGATCATGTTACTGGTCAAGGAATAGATCTGACGCCAATTGGCGTCATCCGCAGCGAAAGGGTTAAAGAAAAGCACGTTAAGCTGAATTAGGGAACAACATTAAAGTGGTTGAAATACAAAACCGTAAAATAAATTGCTATCTCTATAGCTGTTCTCGTGATGGCAATCAAAATGCCTCCATTAAATACTTGGGTCTTATCGCAGATGCTAATATATTTGGAAAAATCAGATACTAAGCTTAAAGAAAATATGTCTTAAAATGTATTGATTTTCTTTATTACCTACGACATATATGTCCACAGAATTTAGTTTCAAATGTATATTGTGCCGTAGTGCACTATAATCTTTAACTTTTTGGAATTAAGTGCTGGCATAGTACGCATCCAAGCCATCTTAAACTCATGAAAGTTATACAGGAAGCTGCTATTAGGGTTATAAGGAATAAATAAATAAAACTTTTGTAACTCATTCCCCTTATTTTTACTTTGGTATTTTACCTCTACAGTATTTTGAAATACTTTCTTTATTTTACAAAATGAGGGGTATTTTCGTGAAAGTAGATACATATAGTAACTATATTTGCATAACTATTTAGGCCTCCTATACCAAATTACACCTTCTTTCGTAAAACATACCTATTCTCGTGACCAAAATTCATAAATAGTTACCAAATTCGATACAAAATTTACCCATATAATTAAAATAAGTATGAAAAGATGGTTGTTATCGTTAAAAAAAATTAAAATGAATTCTTCCCAATCATGGGCTAAAATAAACACTAAGGTACCTTTTCGATTCTCTTAAAGATATAGTTTTATGAGTCCTCTTTGTTAATTTAATATATCTCATAGCACTACTGCTGCGTGAAATTATTATAATGAAATGCTAGTTCCTTTTTCTGGGTGACAGTGGTTACTACATTATAAAGTAATCATTTGTGCACAGCATTTATTTTCGATTACAGATATTTTAGTTTTTTTTATGTTTTTCCAACATTAATTTATTCCTTATTGATGTATTATTTGGTAAGAATTTGCTTAAAAATAAACATATTGTTATCATTATTAAAACAATAGAAATTTTTAACGGTCATAAATTCCGTTTGAAACAATCATAAGCTTTTCTTATCCTTCTCATTACACATCAAATGTTGACTTTATATGATTCATTGCAATTTTAACTTCTTTTAAACAAACTTGATACCAACAGATATCATTATCACTTACTTGTTTGATAATAACACAAGGGTTGAGTTATTTGATAATAAAATTGTAAATAACGTAATAAATGATTTGTAGAGAAATTGAAGAACTGTCTTACAAATCATATTATCTATCATCTAAGCATTTCTTTTAAAAACATGTTTAAAGCCAATATGACATGCTATTATCCACTAAGCCATTTACGGGAACCGTCCCTCAATAGTAAGGGTTTGTTTTTGAATTATACCAAAGGTAATAGTCGTTAACGTTTAAAATGTTCTAAAAATTGAAAAAACTAAGTTATGTAAAATGTGGAGAAGAAGGACACATGTTACTTATAACTGATAACTTCATTTTTACTCACGAACCCATGGCTAGTGTGTACTTGGAAATCGCATGAAGTTAACACATCTGTAAGAAATGGGAAAATCAATTTTTTTGTTCACTATAGCTACAGTTTTTCATAAAATCCGTAAAGCTTTAATACCTAATTACTTATTTTTGTTTTTTAGCGTTTATTTTCGAAAAGGTCGTTGACTTTCCTCTCGGAAAAAACAAATTTGACTTCTGAATCTGGTTTGGTATTAATTTATTTATTCATTTTTGTAATGTAATTATTTTGGGAGGTTTTAGGAAAGGAAGGAAAGGGCCCAGTATTTCATTCCCTCCCCAAGGGGGAGGGCGGGCTGCTCGGAAGGTTTTAGTGGTATTACTCTGGAATCATATAATTTAACTGGAATTGTTTTTCTGTTGCTAATGGTAGCATTCGCGATAATGCTGGGAATGTATGCTTATATGATGGATTTATACCATGGATGCAAATAATCCATTCTCTAAAAATGAAAAACGGCATGTTACATGCAGACACACATGTTCAATTTTTGTAATAAGTACAAGTGTTTGCAAAGTTACATTGTGTAAGCTTATTATGCATATTTCAAAAATTTTACCTATTATAATTCTTGTTTTAGGCCATAATTCTAGTTCAAATCAAAAAAAATTTTAAGATCATATAGTAGGAAATAATAGCAAAAGTATGTGAAATGTGCTTCTGTAATTCCTTTATGTCATAGCTTTACGGTGCATAATATATTGTAACTTTACTCTTTTTAGGAATCATACGTAAGGAAGACGAATTGTGCAAAAAATTATAACTTTCAAAAGTTGACTATCACCACAATTTAAATTTTTACAATTAACTCAGTATAAGAAATTAATGAATTGCTGTTAAGCAAGATTCAAACATCGTCTCTGACATGCCCTTTTATTTTTGAAGCTCTTTATGTTTCTTTCTTTTACCATACATTCTATTGCTTTCAGCCAAGTTTCACGCGACGTACTAGGCTCGGCCTTATCTCTACACCCACACATATCTGCTTTTTTAGCTTTGCGTTGTTCAGTATTTCGATTTGACCGAGCCAACGTAGTGTACTACATTTGTACCTATCTATCATCGTATTTGCTTCGCCACAATCCTTCATTATTACACTCATTCTTCGTCTTATGGATTCTCATTTTACCGCTTGCCCTTCTCAGGAGTCTCATGAACATGGCATTTATTTTGCTTTCATACTTTTTTTGGCATACCCGTGTCTCACTTCCATATAATACTGACGAGATAAACACACCGTTAAGATTGCTCGTTTCGCAGATACGCTCATACTTTCCTTTCTTATTATCGCCCATATACTTCCAATCATTTTTTCTTCGACGCAGTCTTTCATTATACACTCATTTTTTTTTCTTATCCTTTCTCATTTTACCGCATACGCTTGTCATGAACAGTATGCCCACGGCACTTATTTTGATTCCGTACTGTTTTTGACATGTCCATATCTCACTCCCATATAGTACTGACGAGAGAAACACGCCATTAAGATTGCTAGTTTCGCAGCTACGCTCATGCTTTCGTTTCTCCTTATCGCCCATGTATCTCCCATACTTCTAGTATTGACAAGTGGTCCAATCGCGCCATGCATTGTACCCTCTGCTATAGACATACTACCTAGATATACCAACTCGTTTACTAGTTCCACAATTTTATCATGTATTGTAACTACTCCACTCTCCTTTTCACGTTCCCGATTGAATACCGCAATCTTTGTTTTGTTGACGTTTACCTTGAAGTCCACGCTCTCACAATCTACATCTAACTTCCTCAGGGCTGTTTCTAGTTCATCCGGGTTCTCGATTAATAAGACTGTGTCAACTGCATACACCAGAATTCGTACGTTTACGTCACCAACCCTTACACCATTTGTATCGGTACATGCTTGCCTAACAACACACACACACACACACTCACACACACACACACACACACACACACACACACACACACACACACACACACACACACACACATATATATATATATATATATATATATATATATATATATATATATATATATATATTATATTGAACAACCACAGTGACAGCACACAGATTTGTCACACTCCTTGCTCAATGTTAAAGTATTCACTCAAACCTCCCCTCACCCTAACACATGCCCGGATACCGTTATATACTGTCCTTATTCCGTTTATTAGACCTTACTTACGCCATATTTATTTAATATTTCCCACAGCTTCTCCATATTCGCTCGGTCATATGCTTTCTCCAGATCTACAAGCGCAAAGTACAGCTTCTTTTTTACAATTATCGATCACCTGCTGGGCAGCAACCATCCGATCAACACATCCTCTCTCTGGTTTGAAGCTACGCTGTACATCCCAAATCTGATTTGGGTAATTTCACGTACTCCATCAATCAATACTCTTCCAAATACTTCACTAGGTACACTGAGCAGACTTATTCCTCTATATTTTTTGCAATCACTTGTTCCCCTTACCCTTATACAGTGTTACAATGATATCGCTCTTCCAATAACTCGGCACTTTTCCACACTTATAGCAATTTTTGCACAAGCTTTGCACGTCAATATTTTAGCATTTCACCAGTGATTTCATCCACGCCTGCTCCTTTACCGTTTTGAACTTTCCAACCGTTTTCTTTATCTCATTTAACCAATGTTCTCCTCAATTTTATTCACTATTCCTTCTCCATTATCCCTATTAAGCTCTTTAGTCTTATCTTCGTCACTACCGTACCGCTTTCCTAAATACACTTCCTTGATTCATAGCGATTCAGTATTATTAAAATAGCAACACTGACTCGATTTTGATTGGTCTGTGTAAATAAAACTGTCATGGTGATGACATTTTCATTCTAGTAACCCATTGTGATTGTCATTGCTTGGAGCTGAAAAAGTATTGTTATTTAAAAATAAATATGATATTTCTCCTGGTAAGTTCTGTCATTATACTACGAGCGAATTTGTACTATGTTGTAGATTATACATGATATATTGATAATTTCTGTCGGAAGAAGCTTTAACGCAAGAGTTTGGGTCATTAGAAGTGATGCTGTCTGGTGTATTCAAATATGAGTTATAAGTAAAGTCTGCTGTTAAGAGTTGTGACCTTAACCATCTAAGTAGGATCCACGAAGAAGCAGACACAAGGATGGTTCACCATACAGTTCACGCAGAGACCGAGAACGCAGTTGTTTTGCTCGGAACCGTAAAAAATCCTGAGAAATTGCCTTCAACCTCTGACGCGTTACGCCTGCATATTTGAAGATGCTACTACCAGGTAAGTAGATCAAATATGGAAATGCATTCCGTATTATTATTTAACACTCACATACTTTTCTTTCGCAAGTACGCGTTTGGGAGAGCGCCCACATGGAGAGTTGACGGCATTACAATAGAAGCAATCCTCATGAAATTGCCGCTTATACCCGCATCCTGCGATGCTCTTCGTGCATGTAATTGCAAAGGGATGTGCCAGAAAAATCAGTGTCGGTGCAGAAAAGGGTCTCATCCGTGCAAGAAGATTTGCAATTGCAGAGCCTTGTGCTTAGATTTGTTATGTTAAATAAAGTTTTTTGTTGACCCCTGTGAATTAGATGTCGTTTTCTAGGTAAATTAATAAGCTTCAAAAATGTTTGCAGCTATTTCTCATAACTTCTGTTACATCGGAAAGGAAGATAAAGAAAACATTTTTTTTACTTTTTCATGCAATATCGAAGGCTGTATTTCAAAAACTACTTATCGTATCGATATAAATTTGGCATTGATGTTCAGAAAATATAGTGTAGATTAACCTCTGTGATAATTTGCTGCTATCTGCAACCGTTTCTCTGCAGAATGAAAAAAATCACGGCGAGGGATACTTCGATGGGGGAAACTAGGAAAAGGGGTGAGGGAAGGGGTTGGCAGCCGGCATTTTTTGATTCTACGGCGTAGAAAACACCATTTACTTAAAAGTAGTATGATTTGCTTCTAGACCCAAAACGGAAGCTTTTTTTGACCGCAAGTAATGTGAAATTTAGAATAACATAATTCTAAATTTCATAGTTGTTTACGTATTTATTTCGGGCGTTTACGAATCATATTATTAATAACTTTATGTCCACACCTAACCAAGACATTTTTTGATAATTAACTCGCTATGATGGTTTTATAAATTCTCCATTTTTACACTAACAAATTTTTATGATTTCCTGGTAATAGTTATTAGACTATTAATAACTAATAGTTGCCATTTTCTTCTCAACTATAGGTGAATAATACAAGATCCAAAAAGTTAATGCAACTTGGTCTGCATCACCACGCTAGTCAAGAATCTCAACAGCAACAACACGATCAAGTTAAGAATGAAAATTTTTTTTCTGAATTCCAGAGTGTTCATCCAGTCTCTGAAGCTACCCTTATTGGTAAAGGGACTGCTTTGATTATGCTTACTGTCAATGATGAAGAGTTACTAGAACTGATAAAGTTCACAGCAGAACTTCTCCCAAATGCATCTAAACCCATGTAAACTACAAGTACAAATATCATTGCTTCATGGGTGCAAAATACAAATAAGTCTCAAGAATTGGTACTTGTTGGAGCACTCAAGACTGACATAAGGGAAGAATTATTCAGAATTTACATGAATCGAGTACATGTTAAACATTTAGAAGAAAATTAAATCAAAACACTGAAATACGTAGAATAGTTTAAAAATCAGCTGCTACTGGAGCCACAGTAGAAGATGATGGTAATCATTTCGAGGTAAGCGAAAGCAAAACAAGAAAACGGGAAACATCTGATAACTTAGCTAAAGAAATAACTGAAGCCATGATGGAACATGAAGAGAAAGTGTGACAAGACGTAAAATACGTCAGATCATACCAGAGAAAAGAAAACTTGCAATGACAAATGGAGTTCATGTGAAAATGTAATTCTGGTTATAAGAGTTCAAATGGGAAGGTGATGTATGACATACCAAGAGAAGGAACGCGAATTAAAAATAGTTCAAAGTTGAATGTAAGGTAACCGGAAGAACCTTTCAGTGCGCTAGTATCTACGAAAAACAACGAAAAACACATTTTCATACCTTCTGGAATTGTAATACTTGGTAAGAAAGAAAAAAGCTTACGGTAAAGGAGTGGTATCAACAAGAGCTATTAATCAAAGAAGTACTGGCGATGTGTGTATGAAACGTCTAAAATTAGAAGGTCATGATATCTATTTATACAGTGAAGTTGGTGTGAAGGTAAGACTTTGCCGTAAAATCTTCCTGAATACACTTTGTCTTGGAGAAAACAATTACAAGCGTTAGGTCAGCAATGTAGATCTACAAGACATATCTTCGGACAGCAATAGTAAAAATGACTCAGCTGAAGAATTCATCTCTCTGAAACATGGTGAAATAACAGAACCCGATACACTTACTACACTAGGGAATATCCTTAGAAGGAAACGAACATCAGCAAGCTTGGGATACAAGGAAAACGCAAATTTTACAGTGAGAGAAAAACAATGTTAAATGAGAATAGGAAAGCAATTATGGAGAAAAGGAAAAAAAACTATTGCAGCAGAAAAAAATAGGGATATAATGTATGGATGAGGAAGGAAGTAAATGAGTGGTTAGATCTTCCTAAGGTGCCTAGTCACAATTATCGTTCAACATCATCGTCAAAAGTGTATGTTGAATCGTTATTTTGATCAAAGTACGAGGTGTACAAAGAATGGTGCATTAATATCAAAAAACCCAAACCTACAGGAAGAACATTGTTTGATTCAGAATTGAAAATACACATTGAAATTCATGCACCCTGTAAATATCATTGTGACACCTGTTCATCATTTAAGGCTGGAAATCTTCAAGGAAAAGAATACAGTGCGCATATTGAAATGAAAAAAAGCAGCACGTAAAGCTAAGGCAGCAGATAATGAAAGTGCGAACGACGAGACACTATGGACTTACAGAGTGCTTTACTTTGGTCAAGGTCTTTAGATTCTGCTTTATATTATAAGCAAAAGCTACAGATTTACAACTTTACCATTTTTGAACTGAATAATAAAGATGTCCACTTGTACGTTTGGCACGAAGGCAACTGGACTGTTTTGTCAAATGAAGTTACAACGTGTATTATTGACTACCTCTCCAAAAGAAGAACAAGGATATAACTTTGGGTAGTGAACTTGCTAAAACATGCCAGATTACAATTGAATAACTCTTCCTAGTTAAAGGTCACACGATGATGGAGGCTGATAGCGTACACTCTGTGTTAGAACACCTTTTCAAGACGCCAATTAACGCTACTTCAGACTACATTACAAGGATACAATTGGCCCTTATATCACATCCATACCACATAAACGTTGTGGATTTTAATTTTTCCTAAATTACGAAGAAGTACCCTGTAATTTTTCCTTAATAAGGCCAGGCAAAGAAGCTGGAGATGCAGCAATAAGTGACCTCCGACAACCACAGTATACTTCATCTGGTGAACTAAATTTCTAGTTAGTCTTCAAGAGAGACTGAACATCAAGAACAAGTTCTATGGTCCATTGCATTGGCGAAGCTTAAGGAATGTTTTACTTGCCAAAAGTATTTATCACCAAAAGTATCCCGATGTAGGAACACCGGAAGTTATCTCCTTTCAAAAACTGAGGAACCGCTTTGAAGAATAAGGAAGTGTGAAGTACGAAGGAAAGTAAAATCGCGAAATGAAAATTAACGAACACATCAAATTAAATATTTTGCTTGTATTGAAAAATAATCTACAAATAAGCCCACGTAATATTACTACGCAAATAGACACTCCTCAAAATAGTGTAAGATCATATTGAAGAACAAGTTTCATCAGCACAACGTAAATCTACACCAGCATTTCCAGAAAATGTTGTTCACCGACGAAGCTATATTTTAAAGTGACGGCAGCGTAAATAGGCATGATATGCATTATTGCTCTATTGACAATCCACATCGGTTGAGAACAAATGATTATCAGAACACATGCTCGCTGAACGTGGAATCGGTACATAAGCGATCGGGCCATATTTCTTTGATGGTGTCCTTACTGGTACACAATACTTAAGATGTCTACAACATCAAATTCCCCTGTTATTGGAGGATGTCGATCTCATCACAAGAAAAGACATGTGGCTACGGCAAGACGGTGCTCCGGTACACTATCACAGAGTGGTTCGGCAATATCTGTATAAAACTTTCCTTAATGGGTGGATAGGTAGAGGACGTTCCATTGCTTGGCCACTTCGGTCACCCGACCTGACGCCGATAGACTTTTTCCTTTGGGGACATGTCAGAGAGAAAGTTTATGTGGTAAAACCAACAACATGAGAACACATTAAAGCTTGTATTCGCGAAGCATTTGGGACAATTCAAGCCGAACTACTAGATAAGGTCAACCTGTCATTCGACCGGCGATTGCGGACGTGTATCGATCAGAATAGTGGATTGTTCGAACATAGTATGTTATAAACATTTGCTGCATTGTGTTCATTAGTCTCATAAAG